>RDPX01000525.1:14278-24399 GCA_003991215.1 Morbakka virulenta | reverse complement strand
GAGAGTGGTAGAAGAGAGAGGGGGGAGAGAGAGAGAGAGAGAGAGAGAGAGAGAGAGAGAGAGAGAGAGAGAGAGAGAGACACGCCAAAGTCGTTCCCATGACCCTATTGTTAAGAAGGAGTTTTGGGTTAGGGAGGCAAACAGGTGTCAAATACATATAAGGCATTTTATGGAAAGCAGTTTACAAAGCTAGTGTTTGATCAGGTCATTCACTGTATTACTTTGCACACTCGTCGTTTCCATTGGAATTCAGTAAGGGTGAGCGAGGCTACCATAGACGAAGAAGCGTGTTAGAGGAATGGAGAGAAAATGTGATGAATACAAAAGTCGCTAAGAAGATCGTCACCATTAGTGGTAGAATGCGAGAAGTTTCAATTCTATGGGCAGACAAGATGGAAAGGTTTGAGGTTGTGAAGTTGCAGTCTCAGGTAAACTAATGAATTATAACAAAGTGTTGACAAAGTAAATCAGCCTAACTTGTACCAACATTTTCCCCATTAACAGGGAGGCGAGCACGACCACTTACTTTACGAACCAGAAAATCGGGAGACTTATTTTGAGGCAAAGAAGTGTTCAGTCAATAAATGAAGAATTAGTTGACTATTCTTGAGTGAAAGACTAGAAAGAAATATAATGGTGTGTGGGTACATAGAAATAAAAAACACATTAATGATGGAATTAAGGGAAAGGGCGAGTTTCTGTTTTGGGGAACACAAGCCTTTGAAAGAAGACAAATAATTTAATCAGTTGCAGTTGCATTAGCATTCTTTTCAATTTCTTATTCTTTTTGATAATATTTGAGGTTTTTTTTCGGATTGTTTTACTTTTTCATGTAATGTATGCGTTTATCGGCAGTCAAGAAATAACACGGACTCAAGTCTTTATGTTGTTGTTCTGATAAAGGCGTCATTAAAGTGTTGCCACTTTTCACCTGTTTCACAAAGATGCTTTTCATGAATTTACATCATTACTTGTTTTTGTTTGGGATCTTTGGGTATCGGCAACAGCTAATTTGTTTGATGAACATATTTAGAGCTATCCACTTTTAAAAGGGAATCAAAATCAGAGTGACAATCCAAGTATGCGATACACAGAGCTCGTTGAATCGATCTTATATATTTTCTTATTCCTGTTACTGACATAGGACATGCTCAAGGGGTAGGGGTTCCTGAAAAGTGACATGACAAACATGTTCATTTTCAGTGCTGTTTGGTTATAACAATGTTCACTGTTAGATAATTCATGACCATGTCGGTAACACGTCTCCAAAAAGCTCGCCTCAGTGACTACGTAACTCCCCGAGATCATCAGAGTGTAAGAAACGCAAGCCGGAAAAGGAGCAAATATGAATTTGTGCAACAATTTGGAAAACTTATTAAAGTATCGAATACTCTAACGGTTGACACTGCAACTATTGCACGGAGCTTCAGTGCAAGGTATTGTGTGCTAACCTTAAGTCACAACAGCTTAGATATTTCGATGCCAAGTGATTTCATGGAATTGCCGATGAACAAAGACCTATTAAAATGCTAGAGTTAGGTAGGTTGCTAAACCAATGGGTCAATGAAGAAAAAGAGTATTCCTCTTTAAAGAAACTTTGAAATTTGCTTGTAGTTCGTTAACTTCAAACCGAATGTGGTGATTTTTTAGTACAGTAGATAATATCATTAATAAAGTGTTGAATATTAACGTCCTGCTTGCGTGGTTTGCTTAACATTTGTATTGCATCATAACTGATTGACCACGATTGTGTGAGGGAAGTAACTAAAAATGTTTTTGAACTCGAAAATTATTAGGGTTGGTCGCCCCCTCGCCCCTCATTTGTCTACCACTGAGTTGTACAGTACCTGTAAAGTTCACTGATATGGAATTGATTCATAATTTCAAAAATGAAGAATGACGCAATATGTTTTGTTTATAACTTTTCTGATTGTCATTCATTTATGTGCAGTGCCACAAAAAACAACAGTTAAGGCCGTTTTGTTTTGGTTTAACTTTGGGTTGCTATTTTAACTTTTATCTAAAGTTTAATTTTTATTTACATTCAATTCAGATTTGATAGTTAGAAGATGAAATGGTTGAAAGAGCAACAGAAAATTGTGGAAGCCAATTGTTCATCATTCTTCTTCTTCCTGCGGCTTTTCCCATCAGGGGTCTCCACAGCGGACTACTCTTTTCCACTTTTGCCAGTCTTGGATGTCGCTCACAGACAGTCCTTTTTTCTTCATGTCTTCAATCACCGAGTCTGAGAACCTCCTTTTAGGTCTTTGTCGCTTCCTCTTTCCAGGTGAAGCCATGTTCATCCCCCGCCTGCCCATATACTGTTCCTTCCTCCTCATGACATATCCAAATCACCTAGGTCTTGCTTCCCTGATCTTCTCTCCTAGTTTCGCCACCCCTAGCGTGTCTCGCACCTGGTCATTCCTCACTCTATCCTTCCTAATTTGCCAAATGGAAAATCTCAACATCTTCATTTCGTTCACCTCCAGTTTGTTTTCCTGCTTCTTAGTGAGAGGTAATGTCTGCATTCCATACATCATTCCAGGTCGTAGCNGTTTTGTTTTGGTTTAACTTTGGGTTGCTATTTTAACTTTTATCTAAAGTTTAATTTTTATTTACATTCAATTCAGATTTGATAGTTAGAAGATGAAATGGTTGAAAGAGCAACAGAAAATTGTGGAAGCCAATTGTTCATCATTCTTCTTCTTCCTGCGGCTTTTCCCGTCAGGGGTCTCCACAGCGGACTACTCTTTTCCACTTTTGCCAGTCTTGGGTGTCGCTCACAGACAGTCCTTTTTTCTTCATGTCTTCAATCACCGAGTCTGAGAACCTCCTTTTAGGTCTTTGTCGCTTCCTCTTTCCAGGTGAAGCCATGTGTGGGTGCCAAAGTTGAGCCCAGATACTTGAATTCCAGAAACTCGGTTTTTGCTCTGCTGACTCACAAGCCTCTGCTTTCCAGCGCATGCCTCCATTTCTCCAGTTCCCATTCAGCTTCCTGGTTGGTACTACAACATAGCACAACATCATCGGCAAACATCATTGTCCAAGGCGCTTCTTTCCTCACTTCCACTGTGAGGTTGTCAAAGATCATGGCGAAAAGAAAGGGGCTGAGTGTAGACCCTGGTGCAATGCTACTCCCACTCTGAAAGCTGCTGCCGTTCCCATTTGGCAGCTAACCTCAGTCTCGCAGTCCGAGTACATGCCCTGTACATCTTTGGTGTAGATCACTGGCACTCCGGCAGCCCGCATGCAGTACCATACTTCCTTTCTAGGTACCCTATCATAGGCTTTCTCAAGGTCTATGAACACACAGACCAGCTGTTGTTGTCCGTCAATACTTTTCAAGGAGAAGTCTGAGCGCAAATATGGCATCCGTGGTGCTTTTGCCTTGCTTAAAGCCAACGTGTTCCTCGCTGATGGAAACAATCCCACGGAGCCTTGTCCCAGTCACTCTCTCCCACAGTTTCATGGCATGGCTCATGAGTTTGATCCTGCGGTAGTTTCCACACCTCTGTGCATCGCTCTTTTCCTTGTAGATTGGGATAAGGGTACTTTCCCCCCACTCTTCTGGCATTGGTTCTCCCCTGAGGATCTTTTTAAAAAGGTGGGTCAGAAAATCCAATCCTGTCTCACCCATCGAAGCCATGCCCTCCACCGGTATGTTGTCTGGGCAAACGGCCTTCCCTTTTTTCATCTTCTTCATGGATTTGCTTACTTCCGCTTTACTGATTTCATGGACCTCACTTTCATTTTCAGTCTGTTCATCTGCTCTTCTATCCCTAGGGTTTTCCACATTTACCAGGCCCTCAAAATAATTCTTCCACCTTGCCAGAATGTCTTTCTTGCTTGTCAAGATTCTTTAATTCTCATCTCTTATCATCTTTACATGCTGCACATATTTACTGGCTTTATCTCTCTGTTTTGTCAATCTATACACTTCATTTTCTGAGTTCTTTTCCTGGAGAGATTTGTAGAGCTCCCGATACGCATCCTCCTTTTCCTTCGCCGCCGCTTTTTTGGCCAACTTCTTACTTTCCTCATACCGTTGTTTACTTTCCTCATCTTTGGTTTTATACCACTTGTTCAGCGCTCGGTTTTTCTTGGTTACGGCACTCTGCACCTCATCGTTCCACCACCAGCTTTCGAAGTCTTTCTTTCTACATTCAGATGACATCCCCAACACACTTCTCGCTGGCTCTCTCATAGCTTTCGACATCGTCTTCCATGACAGCTCCGTAGTGTTGCCTGGTACTCTTGTCAACACCGTCCTGCAGAAGTCGGCGCTATGCTCATGTTCTTTCAATTTCCACCATCTAATCCGACGCTCACATTTCTCTGCCTGCTGGTGTTTTCCACATAAGGTTATGTCCCCAATGACCACTCGATGTTGCTTAGCTACTGACTCTCCAGGTATTGCCTTACAGTCTCTCACATCATTGAGCGAGTTTCTTCTACACATCATGTAGTCAATCTGAGTTCTCCTTCCACCACTTTTATAAGTTACCAGATGGTTTTACCTCTTATTAAAGTATGTGTTAACCACTGTCAAGCCAGTGCTGAGGGCAAAGTCCACAATTCTCTGTCCTTCCTTATTCCGTGGTCCAAAGCCATAATTTCCCATCACAAGCTCATCTCCGTCACTGCCTTTACCAACATGCCCGTCCAGGTCCCCCCCTATGATGATACGTTCGGTGCTTGGCAGGCCATTCACCAGATGCTCCAATTCGTTCCAGAAATTATCCTTCGGTTCCTGCTCACACCCGATCGGTGGTGCGTATGCGCTGATGACATTCACAATGTCGTTTGCTGGTTCGATCTTCATAGCAATCAGCCTGTCTGACTTCCTGGTGACTTCCAGTACACAGCTGGTGAACTCCTACCGCAATATCAACCCCACTCCATTCCTGTTCTTTTCCGCTCCACAGTAGTATAACTTGAACCCCTTGCCAATGTTCGTAGCCTTGCTGCCTGTCCATCTCGTTTCCTGCACGCATAGGATGTCCAGCTTCCTCCCGATCATCATATCTGCGATCTCTCGGCTCTCTACTGTCACAGTTCCCACATTCAAGGTCCCGACTCTTACCTTCATTTTCCTCCACTTTCTACTTTCTCTCTTCCTTCTGACACGCTTCCCTCCTCGCTTTCTTCTGCGACCCGTAGTAGCATATTTCCCATTTCCATCATGAGGGTCATCGGTGGCAATCGCGGCCGTTGTTGACCCGGGCCTCGACCGTTCCGGTATGCTCATTCTGTCTGTTTTCCGCATGATTGATTCGGCTAGCAGTTTTACGTCGCCTGCCCTGGCTGTCACAACCCCCCTCTCATTCTTCCAGCCTAAAGTCTGGCACCAGAACACTGCTGGCTTGCTGCTCCCAATGGCTGAGAGGGCTACCGTAACCCTGGTAGGGGGGAGCATAGTGGTTGCTAGCACTTGCTCAAGGTGCTACCCAATGCTAGTGGAGGGAAGGAGGCGTCTTATTTCTCCATTGCATGTGGGCCGAAACCAGACCATGCCCACTGCCCAATTGTTCATCATTGAAAGGGCAAAATCTCATCAATAATGTTCATTTGATCTTTACTACAATTGCAGATGTTTCACGCCGATTGATACTGTATAGATTTGCCTTCCTTTCAAATACATAGCATTTGAAATGAAGCACATAAATGAATGACAATCAGAAAAGTTATAAACAGGCATGGAATCTTAGATTATAGGGCAAAGGTTATGCTTTAAAGACGCCAATTTTTGGTACGTAGTGTAGCTACACCGTAGCCAGAGGTTCAGGGTTCATCGACCACAAGTGCTAAGAACTACGTTAAGAGGTATAGTTTTTTATTACTGGCATCCTGCATGATATACAGCACACAAAGGAGTTTTTGAAGGTTGAAAAAACAAGTGAAAAATGTTATGATGTTAACACTTGTAAAGACGTTTACAGAATTTCCATTTGCACATATTTGGTCCCCAATATATGTTTTTTTGTGTGTATGGTTTTAACGTCATTTTCTCCACTAGCTTGGACTCAGACGGTGCCCTTTATAGGGAGTTGTATTTGGCATTAACCATTAAGCAATGGCTCCTCAATATAATTGTTTGCTTTTGTAATAACAGGGAAACAAGAAAATACACTTCCGCAAACAGATATTGAAGATGACTTCTCAACATTTCAATCCGCTGGATTCCACCCACAAGTGGCAGTTACACAGCAACAACAATTAAAAATGCCCCAGCACTTTCCACAGGCAAGTACTACACAGTCTTCACAGTCACAACTAAGTGTCCAGCTGCAATCTCAAGCAGATAAACAGAATCAATCAGGAGATTTACAGAATGTGCAACAGCATCAACAAAATAGCGCACTGGTGCAACGCGGTCAAGGACAGATGCAAGCCACGCAAAACATTTCGGAACATTTTGCTGGTAACCCCTCGAGTGGTGGAGGATCAATTGATATGAAACAGCAAACCATTCCACCTGGAATGCCGTATAGTAGTGCAAGCTCAAGAAACTCCATAGTAAACCAATATACTTCATGTGGAAAAGAACCACCGTCTGATGATTATGGTGAATTTCAACAAGGTGGGTATTTGCTATTCGTCGAAACTTTTTGTACATACTTCTGAGTATATACTGTAATGACTTTGAAGAGTTATAAGGTTCTTTATTTTGACTTTTTAGCGCTTGTTTGCAGGCGGCGTTGATGACGACGTTGACACAATGCAAGGTTTGTAAAAAATCAGACAGCACCTTGTTAGTGAAGAACAAGTCAACCTTGTAGAATAAATTTTAAACCTGTTTTACAATTCAACGGTTGGCATTTTTTTAGCTGACATTATGTTGTAATCACAGTTCGTCTCTACCCATCACTGATCATCGTCATCATCATCATCATCATCATCATCATCATCATCATCATCATCATCATCATCATCATCATCATCATCATCATCATCATCATCATCATCATCACCATCATCATCATCATCATTATTATTATCATTATCATCATTATTTTTATCTCCATTAGTGTTTTCTTTAACTCGACACGTCGACATCATTACTGACAATCAGATATCAGGTGTGTGGTGGGATAAACATTTTTAGGCCACAGATCGAGGCTGCACCACCGACCTGTATAAAATTTAGCCCTTTTTACGCTTGTATACTGAACTGAATATACCGGTATAACAGAAAACTAACACATCTCAGTTTTGGTTTGTGTGATTGTGAATCTCTCACCCACAAAAGTCAAAACACTACTGTGATCGTTTCGCCAGCTTTGACAACAAACTTTCAGTTTCTAGTGCTGTTTTTACTAGATGTATTTGTCGCCCTTTTTTTGTAGGTGTTGTAGAACCCAGCCCACCCAGGTCCCCTCCGTTTGGAAATCAGATGCTGCAACAAAATTTTTCTCAGTTGACTGAAGGAGCGGCTTTTTTCCAACAGAACATCAGTAGTAACCCACAAACAACAGTGTTTACTTCAACTTCATCTTTCGGGGTGCAACAAGAACCCTCATCCGGATTACCAGCCTTGGGAGGATTAAAATCAGGGGCCGAGGCTGTGATACATAGACAGCAACCTTCGCATCCAGGAATGCACGGTAATAACCAAACGTTATCTTACGATATTATACCAGGTGCTCATGCACCAAGTCAAGCTCAAAGTCTTCATCAAATTGATGATACTCTTATTTCAAATCCACTGCCACCAGGTGAGAATTGTAAATAAATTTAGCAAAAATACAGAGTTTTAAGTGTGTTTTGCAATGCCTTTAGTTTATACTTGATATAACGGACAGAAAAAAGTAAAAAATTTGGGACAGCTTTGCCAGTGATTGAAAGATAATTGCAGATAATTTGTTGCACAAGAGGTTTGCTTTTATCTTGTGTTATTATTATTATTATTATTGTTAATACTGATATTATTGTTTGTCGATTTCTTTTGTTCTTATTAGTTGTACAGAGAAATATTACTATTATTGTTTTTGTCAAAATTCTTTCACACCCTGTGGAGTGTTTTGGGTTGACATTATCTTCATTACACATTTTGTCATGATCCTGGTTGTACTCCTAACCTGGGGTTTTCTGGGCCATTTTTGTACTCATTAATACACGATACCCTCCTTGGCAAGATTATTTGTTGTTGCCTTATGTTGAAACCAAAAGACCTTCATTGTAAGTCAAATACAAATATATTGGGCCTTCTCTTGGCACTTCTCCATTTAAGGTATGCCACCAGCAAAGATCCTGAGCAAGGTTTTCCGCAAAACGTTCAGCATTCATAGTAACTTGCTTTCACTTGTAGGAGACTAAGGAGTAGTTTCTTGACCTTATCCATCGACAATCCACTTTGCCACGCTCCCAGTGGTAGCACACAGATTAAAATAGCCTATGTTTGCGAAAAAAGTGGAAAGGAATTTTAGCCAGAATACATAAAAACTACACAACCAGGAGCCTTCCAGTAGGACACAGACATTAATTGTTGTGGCATATCTTTCGTAGTAGATGTTTAAATAGATTTAGATCGCTTTAATTTACTTTTAAGTATCGTCATGTTAGACTAGTACACCACAGAACACTGATTAAAATGCAGATATTTCTAAAGACCAGGGGCAGGGCAGATTTGAAAGTATTAGGCTTTTCAGAGCCTTCTGTATTTTCATGTCTGACAAGTAGAGGGCTCAACCGTCAGCTGTAAGAAATTGTAAGAAATTATCTAACTGGAAAGTACTTTGATATAGTATGGGGGTTTTGGTTCGAGAAATTTAGCACCTTACATGAAATGACAGAATATCAACTGAATGATTTTCTATTAAGTAAGATACCCGAAGGCAGAGAATTGGGCAGACAGTTCTTTGCCAAAAGGATCTCTCAAAAATAATGCTGTCGATGATAATCGACCCATAACTTGTCTGCCAATGACTTGGATATTCATGACAGGTATTATTGTAGATAGCATCTGTTCGTATACGGAATTAGAAAATCTTTTCCCAGAGGAAGGAAAAGGTTGCAAAAGAGGAAGTAGGAGGACGAAAAACCAGCTGTTAATTGATTAGATGGTGTTAAAGGACTGTAACAAGATGCATACCAACCTTGCTATGGGATGGATTGATTATATAAAGGCCTATGATTTTGTGCCACGTAGTTTGATAATTAAATGTCTCGAAATGCTCAGAATTGCAGGTAACGTAAAGGTATTACTACAAAATAGTGAAAACTATCATCAACTTTAAGTAGGGAAGTTTTACGAAATGTTAATGTAAAAAAGGAACTCTCCAAGGTTATGGTGGTAGTATGATACCCTTGTCATTGCTATTGCGCAAAGCCAACGGATACTATGAATGAAACAAGAAAGAATTAAAACTTAGTCACCAAGTTTTTATGATGATCTTAAGCTTTTCAGCAAGAATGAAGGTAAATTAGGCTTGTTGATAGATAGTGTCCATGTTTTTAGCGAAGATGTGGGAATGGAATTTGGACATACGAAATGTGGAATTGGCATATTGAAAAGTGGGAAAATGATCCATCGTTATGGAATTAAGCTTCTCGCTGGAAAAATGATGAAGGAAGTTAATGAAAATGGCTACAGATACCTATGTGTAATTGAGCTGTTTAAAGTTGAAGAGAATGAGATGAAAGACACAGTGTATAAGGAGAGTGCGTCTAATTTTGAGATCTAATTAAACGGAAGGAATATGATAACTGCAATTAATATTTGGACATTAGTAATTTTGAGATATGGAGGAGTTATTCTTGGACAGAGAAAAATGACCTCAAGGCCTTGGATAGGAAAACAAGGAAAACGTTGACAGTGTATGGGATACTGCATCCAAGGAGTGATGTAGGCAGATTGCATTTGAGTAGAAGAAAGGGTTGCAGGGGGCAGATAAGTGTAGAGTTTTGTATTTGTCAGAGGAAAACAATCTGGGAATGTCAAGGAATTTACTGAAACGATGATAGAAGGTGTGAAGTTAGCTGGGGCAGTTGAAACAAACAAAGTAGAAAAAGAAATGTTGAAACTAAAAGGAAGTTGACAGATAAGAAAATGTATGGAGAATACGTGCGAGATATGCCTGATGAAGCGAAGAAGGGAGAAAACAGGGACTGGCTAAATCAAA
>RDPX01000524.1:343711-360850 GCA_003991215.1 Morbakka virulenta | reverse complement strand
TTTTTTGTTGATCATACGCATATATATATATATATATATATTTGCACCAAAAATCTACATACAAACACGTGAGGTTGTTATATATTTTAATGGATCAATGTTTTCTAATGTTTTGAAGTCTTCCCAATTTGATCACTGACCTTCGAAGTATGTCTACATCTGATCAGCAATATTCATTAATCTCTTTTTGAAAATCAGAAAAATATTTATTATTTACACGTTCTTCATACCATTTCAGAAAACTCTCTCGTTCATCTGATTTCATTTGATTGTAGCCATCCTGTTTTTGAGCTGGTATTCAACCAGCATCATTTTTGTGGCATTCTCTGTTAAAGTAATGTGGAAAATATCCTTTTTTGAGTTCATCCAAACCAAGTGTTTTTGGGAATGCTTTTAACGGCATATGAAATATGTTTAAAAATTCACATGAATAAAATTCTAAATTTTGATATTTCCATAAACATGAATTAATTGCCGTTCTAAATATAGTATGGTTTTATATCTTGGTCTATAAACCATTTTAGAATAAAGTGATTGTCGTAGCCTTTACTATTATGTGCAATCAATGTATATCCTTTAAATTTTTTAGTCAACATATTTTTACAGAAACTTTCAATATTCTTATAGATGTAATCGTTGCCATTATAACCTTGAGTGATTTCTAAGTTCACTTCATGGGTTCCAGTATTTTGAATGCTTTCAAAGTTGTACACAAATGTTTTTCTGTGTATGACCTCCAGGAAAAGCACCATTCTGTCATTTCAATTGATTTGTTAATTTTTCATGGCTTATTTTTGTTAACTGTACAGCAACCACCTTTTATTTTTATATTTTTCAAATAACAAAATATGATCTTCTTTAACAAGGTACATTTCACAATTTGTACATTCTTTAAATCTACATTTGTAACTGTTAAGGTATTTACCAGTAATTCTTTCAAATTGAAAACACTGTTGAACTGAGTCAAAAATGCAATCAGATTTATTTTCTACCTTTGTTCGATCCTTAAGGTGATTTTCAGAACATTTTTCACTGTAAAATTTTCTCCTGCACTTTTCACAAATATTTTCTTTACCCTCGTATTTCTTACCTTTTATGAAAGTTAAACAAGGTAGAGATTTTAATGAATATTTCTGTTTGCCTCTTTTTGTATAAGCTTTTTTACATTCAATACGATAATAAGTGACTTTATAAAATGCTGTCATCGAGTTAATAACGTCAAAATGATTCCTCGTTTTGTATCAATAATTCCTTTCTACGTTCCATTTATTGACTGTAAAAATGATCTCATTGGATTTATATTAATCTATAATATTGATTTCTATATTTTGATGATCAGCAAATTAATCGATACCAGGCAAGTCATTGCCGTAATTATTTATTTCAATATTTGCATCCTTATCAAATTTTAATGCTTATTCTTTCTGTACCTTCCTTTATTTGTTAAAACCATCTTGAATTTATGTTTTCCTTCAACATTCAATATATCAGAAAAAGGATTTCTTATGGATATCGTGTTTTTTTATCTTTCAATGATATAAATCCAACCACATTTAGAAAATACGTCGATTACCATAACAAGACATTTATAGTCTTTATTCTATTTACAAAATTTTTACATATCTATCAAATCTATAGCCCAAATCTCATCAATATTTTTTTCAATTACACGTCTTAAAGTGAATTTTCTTTTTATAGGTTTATGTAGCTCATTTTTCAATCCGATTTTCCAGTTGTTTTCACTCAACGATTTTCTACATTTTTTTGACTTCATTCCTTATCCAAGCTTTTGTTTTGCGTTAATAACATTTCTAGTTGCCATACTCCATTTTGGCATTTCACTATAAGGAATCTTATCTAACGACTAAACCATTTTCTTATCACATTCACCGTTATTTTTTCGCGTATCATAACAAATATCACGATGTGCAGCTCTTTCATCTACTTTGTTATAAGGCTGAAGATGCCACTTGGTTATCTCTCCAGCATTTTTATCAGACTCCCACTGTTCAACAACAGGATTTTACGGACCCATATACCTGTAGAGTCCTTGTGCCCAATCATCCTTTAATTTTAGTAGCTTCCTTATGAAACAACTCTTCCAAGACCCACAAACTAAACAAGCTAATTTAACCATACCATCATTTTTCCATTTTTAGATTTCTCTATTCTTTCATTCAAATTACTAGATTCTTTTTGGCATTTTACACAATACCTTCTCGTAAGTATGTATGTACATATATACATATATATATATATATATTTATATATATATATTTATATACTCAAGCTACAGACAGTACTGTTTCGCCCTTTGTGGGTTCATCAGTGCAGCACAGAGCTTCTGAGCAATAACTCTCAGGCCATGTTGCAGGAGCAAGCACAGCTTAAGAAGTTATTGTGGGATCCTGTAAACGTGCTCAAACACCGCATGCGCAGTGNTTCCATTTTTAGATTTCTCTATTCTTTCATTCAAATTACTAGATTCTTTTTGGCATTTTACACAATACCTTCTCGTAAGTATGTATGTACATATATACATATATATATATATATATTTATATATATATATTTATATACTCAAGCTACAGACAGTACTGTTTCGCCCTTTGTGGGTTCATCAGTGCAGCACAGAGCTTCTGAGACATAACTCTCAGGCCATGTTGCCGGAGCAAGCACAGCTTAAGAAGTTATTGTGGGATCCTGTCAGAGTGCTCAAACTACGCATGCGCAGTGAGCTCCGCATGACGCAAACGACAGGTTCCCATCTCAAAATATATTACCATAAGTATATATATATAAATATATATATATTTATATATATATATTTATGGTAATATATTTTAATCAAGGGGTTCATTAAAGTTTTCTTGCAGCTCTTTTTTTTGGTTAAGAAACAGAAACTCATGTGGAGCTAATTTATCAAATAATTTTGAATCAATCTTATACTTCTTAAGAATTAGATTCCAATGTTTTTCTCTCGTTGGTGGCTACAAAATCCTATGAGACCAGTTCTGTCTCAAATTTTGTAAAACTCTGAGTCAGATAAATTGGTGATAAATTATAATGTCACACATTGGTGAAATGATTGGCTATTTTCTTATGAATTGTTTTAGATCAGATCGCCAAATATAACAACCTTTCTATTCTCATTTGATTATTTATTCGTATCCATGATCTCATCAGGTCCTTTAATTTGTAATACAATATAACCAACTTTTGAGGATATGTCATCCATCAATGTTTTTGGATCTTGTATCTTTTCTTATCATAATAAACAAAGAGGCGCTCTTAGCATATGCATGAGTATTAGTCTTTCTGCATCGATATGCTTCACAAACTAGCATTCGATATTCTCCAGTTAAGAAGTCATTCAGGCTTCGTTTTGTGTCCTTCCAAGTCAACCTTACTTAGAAATTATTTGCGCCTCTTATTGGAACCATTAAGAAAGTCATAACAACTTCAATGTATTCATACAACCTTCCAAACATAACGCGAGGTGTGGATGGTATAATGATTCATACATCTCTGAAAAGCAAATTATCCTACCACACTTTTGTACATCTCCCTTGTTTTTATAAATAAGAACCAACACACTCCTCCACTCGTTTGACTTTTCCTTGCACTCCAGGATCCTATTGAAACGATTTGTGAGGTCTTTTAAACCCACGTCACCGAGACACTTCCATGCTTTAATAGGTATGTTGTCTGGGTTTACAGACTTTTTCATCTTTTTCAATGCTTTTTGACATCATTTTTGTCTATCCCTCCAACTTCATGTTCAGCTCTTTGGGCTTTTTCAATTCTGGCTTGTCTGTGGTTTTCAATGTTCACGAGACCGTCGAAATAGCCTTTTCACCTTCATAACATTTCCTTTTCTTCTGTCAACAGCCTTCCATCTGCATCTTTGATGACTCGAACATGCTGGATATCCTTTGATACCTTGTCCTTTTGTTTTGCAGTCCGGGATAAATCTTTTTCACTCTCCTTTGTATGTAGTGTGTTATAAAGATCACTGTATGCTCCCTCCTTAGCCTTGGCTACAATTTGCTTTGCTTCCTTTTGTCTAGTGTCGTATTCCCTCTTTGTTTTCTCTTAGCCTGTTATATCAAACACCCTCTTTACTTTCTTCTTGTTTTGAATGCTTTCCTGCACTTCATCATTCCACCACCATGTTTCCTTATCTGGTTTCTGACAACTTAATGTTACCCCAAGGACTGTTTTCTCGAACATTCTCGAATGTTCACAATTAGTTTTGACAAATTTTCCAACACATCCATGGTTGATTGAACTCAGCGGTTCTAGAAACTCCCGGTTGAACTTCCTCCGACACTAGGCGTCTTTAAGCTTCCATCATTTTATCCTTAGATTAACTGTCCTTTTACTTTTCGTCTTAGCATTAATCCTTAGGTTGCATACTACCACTTTGTGCTATGCAGCAACACTCTCCTCCACCCAATACACAGCAATCAGTTACTTCGTTCAGATGTCTCATTTTGCAAGCTAGGTAGTCAACTTGCCTACTCCTTCCACCACTTTGTAGGTGATTTTCTGGTCCTCTTTCTTGAATGTGTTTATCTTTCTGGTATGTTTTTAGCACTGCCACTCTATTCTCTTTGCAAAGTCCACTAGCTCTTGGCGTTCTTCGTTTTTCCTTCTATAGCCATATCTTTCCATCACCTCTTCATCCCTTCTGTTTCCTTTTCGAGCATGTCCATTGACATCAACTCTATACACCCTTTTCTCTCTTCTAGGTATCCTCATAAATGTGGTGTCTGTGTCCCTTCAAAACCTGTCCTTCTCTTCCTGCGGCAATCAATTTGTGGTCTATATGGACTAGCCACAGTCAGTAGCATACCCTTCACATCGACATTCAAGCTCACCATTCTGTCAGAGATTATCTCTACAGCCAACACACCTTCTGCCGAACAGGGTCTCAATACAATCCCTACACCGTTTCTTTTGTTCTCCTCTGCATGGTATATTACTCTGTACCTATCCCCAAGTTGTCTGGACTTGATCCCTTTCCATCCGGTTTCTTGGATGCATAATATGTCAATTCATCTTCTTTTTATCACATCTACAATCTCCCTTCCTTTTCTGCTCACTGTTCTCATATTCAGTGTACCAATCCCCAAGATTTTCTTCCTGATTTTCTTCTTCTAGCACTTTTCTCCCCTTTTCTTGCCTCCTCTTCTTTTCACTCTTTTCGTTTATTGTTCAGCAGTAGCACAGTTTCCGGCACCGCCCTGCTGGTCAGTAATGCTGGCGATCGTTAGTTACTCAGGCCTCGATTGATCTGAAATGACAGGACGACTTATGATACACATATATTTCAGTTTGGCAGGGTTTTCTAAAGCCGCATGCTTTTGCTGACGCCAACCACAATTTTCGGCGGTGTATCTAGCCTTTGATAATTCAATACCTATCACAAGGCAATGAGGAATTTTTAGCCCATACCTAGGTGAGCAATTTGGTGAGTGTCTAGACGTGTCCACATGCCGATAGGCCCTGTACACTGCACCTAATAGGAATCTCATCCTCCAACAACAGACCTTCGGGCTCTTTCTCTCTAGTCAGAGCCTTGTTGGTTCAGACGTCGCTAGACTTCCAATCCAATGCACAGGGCGAGGTTGACTTGGCAGCAGAGTGAGTCATGGACAAGCTTCTTAATTTCCCCTTCCACCCAAAGGTTAGTCAAAGGCATAGGTTGGACTGAGCACTCCACGCCTCTCATGCCCCACTCAATACCAGTATGAGGTCGCAAGTAGTTAGGAGAGAAGGCTTCACACTGACACTTATCGATTGGTCCTAAAAACGATTTTTTACCTCTGTACCTTTCAAGTATAGTAATAATATTCAAACATACAACAATGCTATTGTTCTTATTAAGAAATTCAGGGTTTATTCTAATTCTAAAAGAAGCAAACGGTTAATAATAATTAGTGAAAATCTGTTTCCTACAAAAAAAACCCACTCTGCAAAAGAAGTTAGATAGCCGTATCTCACACACACCTTACCTACTTACCTTACCGCGTCGGGGGGTTGCCCGGGCCAAGGCTACTCGTTCTTTCCAAACGTCCCTTTCCATCATTGCTGTCTTGAGGTCTTCTGGTACCATGTCGGTGTCGCGTGAGATATCCATATATATGAGCTTTGGACGCCCAGTAGATCGATGGATGTGTCTTGGATTCCACAGAATCAAGTCGCTGATCAATTCATTCTTGCTTCTGAAACAATATCCTGCGTACCGTAAACGCCTTTCTCGGATGAGTGAGGAAACTGTGGGTATAGTTCCATACAGATCAGCTTTTGTTGGGTGCTGCCTCCAAGAAATATTCAAGATTGTGCGTAGCATCCGGGTATAGGTTCCGTCCAACATCTTTTCATGATTTTTTGTCAATGTCCAGGTTGCCGATCCGTAAAGTAAAATTGATTCAACAATAGATTATCGGGCAGCGTTGAATTCCATATAATTTTCATTTTATCGAGGGAAGCCCAAGCTTTCACAATCCTGATTTAACTGTCTTCCTCGGTCTATGAGATCTCACTACCAAGGTACAAAAAGCTTTTAACATTCTTCAGATCATTTCTATTTGTGGCATTTATTTGCATTTCATAAGGTTGGTTGAAGTTTATTACTTCATACACAAATATTAACTAATATTACGTATGTGATGTAATGAGGACCAATTGGTAAGTTCAATCAAAGCAGTAAATTTGAAAACCAAAAAACGAAACTTAGAAACACAAAAAAAACAGAAAAATAAGAGAACTTGAGAAAAACCTATAGATCGGGTATTCAAGAAAATTTACTGACTTACTTACTGACCATCGCGCCTTAAGACGAATAAGACAGCGAAGAAGCTTCTCCAACATCTCTTGTCCTAGGCCCACCTCTTGATGATTCCCCGTGTTTCATGTATGGCCCTCATCTCCTTCTCAACTGTTTCCCGTCATGTTGTTATAGGACGGCCTCTCTTTTTCCCCTTAAGAGTTCAACAGTTGGTTACTCTTAAAATGCTGGCAGATTCCATTCTAAGTAGATGTCGATCCATCTCCATCTTTTTGTTTCTATGATTGTCTCCACATCTTCAAGCTGACAGAGTTCGAGGAGTTCTTTGTTGGAGATTATTTTGGCCTAAAATATCCGCGAGTTCTTCTGAGACAGGTTATGTAAAACACTGACAGCCTTTCCATGTCACTCTTTGTCGTTCGCCAGGACTCTGAGCCGTAAAATAGGTTGAATGCAAAGACCTCTTGTATACTTTTAAGTTTGTATTTCTGCGTAATCTCCACACACACACACACACACACACACACTGTTGATCTTGTCAGAGTACTCAAACTACGCATGCGCAGTGAGCTCCGCATTACCCAAACGACAGGTTCCCATCTCAGATAGAGTGCTCAACAAAACTTTCGTAAGGGAGCGTAATTATATATATATATATATATATATATATAATATATAGTAATATTAGTAAAGTATACCAATGTTCACTAAGAGTGCTCAATGTTTCCAGAGCGTTTATAAATCCAGTATAGCATACAAAATAACTAGACAAATTTAGCAGTTACTACTAGTTTCATGTTTTCTTAACAATCTTCAACAGTTTGAAGATTGTTAAGAAAACATGAAACTAGTAGTAACTGCTAAATTTGTCTAGTTATTTTGTATGCTATACTGGATTTATATAATATATATAATATATAATATATAATATATAATATATAATATATATATAATTATATATACATATATATACACATATATACATGCAAAGTATGCGAACCAAGGTCAACTTCGCCTTCTTGAGTCAGTTTTGCATGTCGCTGTGTAAGACAGAATTAAATTTAACAGTTAACAAAAACGTACTCCAATTCCTCTGCTACCCCTGTTTAGTTTTGCCTGCAGTGTTTCGTATTTATTTTCAAATGTTCAGAGAATGTGTAGCGATACCAAAGTAAGGTGTAGAGTAAATGACAGTGCTTTGGTATAAACGTACCACTTAAATCTTGGCAGGAGTTACTGTCCACAGTAGACCTGTATGTAGCTTTTTCCCATAACGCTTCTTTTTCCCTAAAATAACCATTAACTTTGACAATCTGCAAAAAAATTTTGTAATCTTATGTTTTGTTGCCTCTGCATGGAAATTCGAGTGCTTTTACATTCGTGAAACGAACTAGAATATCCTTTATTGATACTTCCCAACGAAACTAGCTCACTGCCCTCAGCAAAATATGACTCAAAGTGAGCGGCTGTTATAACAATTTTTACTGCCATTACGTAACTGCCAACACTTCTTGACCAAGGTGGTGAAGTTGTGAACGATCGTGTCTGTTTATGAAGGGTTTGTCTTATAGACAATGTGGGTACAGAAAATGTGTGCGCCTGTCCCCTGCTTGGTCAGGACAATAGAAATGAACGAGGAAAAGTCATTGCATTCACATCGACCGACAGAGCAATATACAAACTCTTGAAGACTGTTGTGTTTTATTTCCAATTTTAATGGAAATTAAGGTAACCAGAGAAAAAGTCCTTTATTCACAAGCCACCACAAACATTTGCTGGAAATTGATAAATGTTTGGCAAGTTGCAATTTAGTTACAAGAAACTCGAGAATATCCAAAAACCCAGAATATTACCTGCCAATGAAATCTCTGCATAAATTACTGAGTTGACTGAACAAAAAGATCAGGCAAGTGAAACTTACTTTAAGCTACATTGAAAATGTAATTATTATCAAAGGGCTTATTTCTATGGTCAGTGGCTTGAAGTAGCTTTTGAAGATTCTTAAACTGAAAAGCAAGCAAGCGAGTATTTTTTTATTTATTTCAATCATTGGTTCCGTTTGAGGGCTTGCCTGTGGACTATAAAATGCAGAACAACAATTAAACAGGCCCTTGTTCTATTTTAAGGGCTTGCTTTGGAAAGGACGGAGAGCGTGAGACTTTTCATCTGAAATGTGTTTGTACATTGTGTATTTGTATATTGGTGTCAGACAACACTGTTGACAGAGCGTTCGATTGTCACTGAATAATAGCTTTTTGTTGTCTTCCTGCCGGATAATTCGTAGAGCCAAAATTCTGGATTTTAGTCGAAACTCGAGTCACTCACTCTTAAACCATGCCGCCTCTTAAAGATTTCCAGGAGCAGAATTTTCCTGTTTATAAGCATTTCATCTTTGAACCTCCAGTCATCCCCTAGAACACTCTCCCACGCTGATCTTATGGCTTACTAGCTCCTGAAGAGAGAAGCTGGGCACTTCATAGAATCCCCCGACTGGTAGAGGGCCAGTCTGGTTTCGGAATGAACAATCTCGCTTTGGGTAAGGGATGGTAGGAAAAATGTGATTGGGCGTGTAGGTTGGTGTTTCGGAGCTCTCCCTGACAACTACTCTTGCCGAGATAAATGTCAGTGAAGACAAAAAGCGCTGGTTGGAGAAGGATACAGTGAATAAAGTAAATGGTTGAAGCAAGGATCCTTCGACTCTTTTGTCTTACATATCTGCATGATCTGCCTTATCGTCAACCAATCCTTTATCTTTTCCAAAGCCAAGAATAATTGCAAATACATCATTTCCTGTAAAAAATCATGCAAAGAAACCCATTAAGAAAGACAACGATGAACACAACAGAATGCGGTTAAGCTCTCTTGAGCACAAACGATCAAAGGAACCTCAGATGGCTATTCAAAGTCAGTATGAGTGTATCATATGGCAGCGTACTAGCCGTTGACCACAGAATTTGTGACATCTAGAATTTAGAAGGTTACCCTGCCTTAGTTGCTTACCTTAAGGATCTTAAAGAGGGAATAAGGGTGCACAGGGCCAATGAAACAAGGTCACTCGGTACCCTGTGAAATGAATAATTTGCTATGAACCTGGTGATCATGAAGGAGTTTAGGTCAGTGTCGAACCAGCCCCAGTTACCTGACATACAAGGCTCAGAACGATAAGCTTTTATCACAAGTAGTCTCGTTAAATGATATCAAGTTTCTCAGAATTGAGAAACGAAGAGAATCGGAAGCGACTCTTGAAGTGTGCTAACAGTTGTGTCAGACCACAGGGATTCGTTCAGACGTTTCTCTTAGCTGAAACAACAGTCTGCTCCATGTCATCTTGGTGAGTTTGTAATCACCACTAGTCCTGGGCAAACGGTGATTCACAGAGCCGTTGGGTCGGTACTCCACGAACGTACTATTCTGTTATTGACCAGCTGCTGAATGAGTAGTTTTTCTGGTTATGCATGGCAAGATCTGACTAACGCAAACTTTATCTACTTTATCTACCTACAGTTGATATCTATTCAAAAAAGAACCGACTTTTGAACAAAGATATATTTCATAGATATGTTTGCAGCCAAGCATAATAACAGACGGCTTGTTTTGAAGTTATTATCTTTATACATTATTTAAGTTAAATATGTTAGTGTTTACTTTCATAGTATATATTAACAAATAAATACGCAATGCAAAGAAGTGGGTTTTGCTGTAAACGTTAATACTTATTTCAAAGCTCTGCTTAATACGTGTTAATTACAAATGATATATTAAGTTTAAACATGAAATAGGTAACTTGTAATAAAATAAAGAGGCGTTGGTTAATGGTGATTGCCGTATTGAAAAGTATTCAAATACTTGTTTAAACAAAACACATAAAGTCACTTTATGAGGTCGTAAAACAGGGGAGTCGAAATAATCGAGTCTAGTATTTATACAACTTAACCATTTTGTATCTAAAGGAGTAATTCTTTTGTCTTCGTTAAAGAAACATTCTTTTTTGGCAATTGGAAAGTTGTTTTTATTACAAGAACACCCAAACCTCTATCAAAACAACAATTATTGTCAATAAAATAGCCAACAAGCCCGAAGGCCCCTAATTCTTCTTGAAAAATTTGAGCTTTGATTGTTAAATCGAATGAGGAGGGGGGTGGGTATAACCTACATACAATTTATGATGTTCAAGACATCAAGCAGCACAAAAGACATGAGACAAAGTACTGTTACTCCTTAAAATGCAGAATGACTTCTGTAAAAGAGAATTTGGAATGGTTATTAAAAATCCTTGGCACCTTTCCAGCAGTCAACCAGATGGGTACAAAGCTGTTTGACTTGCATAAAGAAGATCTAGCTATACTTCGGTCCTATAGAACATGGTATACTTCTCAAATAATGTCTTAGTTTTTATAAGTCCGTTTATGCCTTAACAGAACGGAAGCACTGGTTACAGTTTTTACAAATAAACGCATCATCATTGACATTCAAATCTGTTAAAGGATACTTTCTCTACATCATTCCTTTTACTTTTAAAGATCGCATTCCTAAAGCTTTGTGTTCATACGTTGTCTGTACGTTTACGTGTTTCAGCTGCAATACTGTCTCTTATGGTGAAACCATAGGTCACTTCAATGTCAGAGCACGTTTTCCCCTTAACAGAAAAACCTGTCAATAACGAACCTTCTCCCATGTTACAACACCTTACAACCTCCAAAGGTAAGAATCATTCCTCTACTGTGGCCTCATCTGCCTTAAATTTTAAACTTAAATTAAAGGAGTGTTTATTGACCCATCGCTGTTGTGTATTACGAAAGCAAACAAAATAGGTTCACCATGTCAACTTGCTATCAGTGCACCATGTTTTGTTCATTTTATTGTCAGTTATGTTTCATGCTCTTTCAGTTAGAATGCTGCTCCCAAGGAAACTACTTGTCTTTCACCTTTTGTGATAAGTAATAACTCAGGTATTTTAAGGCCCTGTTCTACTTTATATGAATAGACCTGCTAATATCTAGAAGTATCTTACCTTTTTCTGAAACTCTGGTGCGTTGGGTTCTTCACACTAAGTTAATTGTTGGAGTATTTGACAACACCGAATAATTTTAATTTGAACACTAAATCAAGACTTTTGTATTTATTTAGTAATGACAACGAAAAACTTTCAAATCGACACAAACGCTTCCTGGCACACCCACCTTTATGATAACATAACTCCCAACTTGACCAATCTCACCATACCGAGGTTATCAGCTCACTGCGGGAATTTATTGATCGTACGTTACTCTTATTACCATAGTCAATTCTGGTATAGAAATAATCTTATTGTATCATCATCCTGTCTATTTTGAACTGGGTTCCAGACCCCATCCTTTTTATTTTCTTCCTGCAGACTGAAGAGCATGTGATTTATCTTTTCAGATTCTCAACATTGCGTTGACCAGAGGAGTTGGACGTTTCACACAACACATTATTGAAATAGACGTGGTGCTGAGGTACGACCTAGGTAGTGACCTGGAATCAGTTAATGCGTGCAGAAGATATCTTTTCACACAGAAAAACCGTGCAAGTAAGAACCTACCAACCATATCTCATTCACCGTTATACTACTTTAAAAGATCCATTTTTCAAGGAGGATTACTACGTTAGTTTTTAATTGGCACTCAGTAATATTACTTTTTCTTGCCTATCTTCCAATTTATTGTTTCTGTTGTTTTTTCATTCTTCGTTTTTGTTTTCAATATTACCTTCTTTCTCGGTGGACTGAAGGATGAGAGTTAGTCGGTCACTGAATCTGCTAGCTAATTTTCTATTTGATTTTTCACAAAAGTTTCTTTTATTGTTTGTTGAATTTTATGTCAATAAGAGTGATTTCCTTTTCTTTCTAATTTGATCTGTTGTGCTTTCCTTCGCAAAATTTGGAAATTCGAACCAAACGAGTGGGGCTGAATCATGACAAAAAAAGACTATTTTTTCTGCTCTGGATGACGACCCCGGAAGCTGTCAAGTCATATTGAGAGTTAACAGAATGTATCTGCAGAGGTGTCTGTAGCAGATAACGCAAATGCAAAAGAAACCATCTAAGATGTACGGAACTGTGCAAGTGTTGCGCCAAACGCAATACTTTACCAGAATCAGTATTTTAATTGGCTTTTTTTTTTTGGTTTGATTAACAACTATGTTTATTGACCTGGTGTATAACTATATCATTTAGTTATTCTTTCAGACATTGATAAATTACATTAGTGATACAATTAACCCCACCATCATTTTCCAAGTTTTAGCTCCGGATATAATGATAATAAACTCCTGTATTATTCAAAAAAAGCACTTTCACATGATGGCTCTTTATAAATTTTAATCTGCTTTTCAGAAACTTTCTAACCATTTTAACAGTCTTCTCTTTCAAAAGGATATTTTTCGTTAACTTCAGGGGGAGGTGTTTTGAATAGAAAATCGTTATTTTTGGTAGTAGGAAGTTTTTTAACGAAGAAAAAGACTTTAAGATATTTCATTTAATCTAGTAAAATGTACAATTTTATCCAAAGAAAGATGTCGCATGATTTTCAAAGAAAGATGTCGTATGATTAACTAAACCTGTGTTATTATTTTTCTAATGGCTACCCACCCTGATCATGAAACTTTGAAACTTCTTTATCTTCTGAAAGATACCTTTCCAGGCACATGGTTATTTGGCAAAGTTTGATCAGCAATAAGAGAGCTTCATCTTGATGTATATTGATCAAGGCTTGCTGAAAATAATTTGCTTGTTGATATTTTGGTGACGTCATCAATATAGGGGTCTGGGGCAGTTTTGAAGTGGGTTCTAATCAGATTTGTTATCTTCAAACCATGATCTACCACTGTGACAAATTCTATGCTCATCTTACAAATTGTACAATTTTTTCAGGTAATCCCCCAACTATACCTGTCCCCATGGCTTTAAAATGTTCCTTTGAAATGAAAGTTGACAGACTACCGAAAACTTAAGGAAAGTATTAATGAACTTTGAAACATTGGAAAAGAAGAGTTAAAATAACAGTGAAGTTTAATTCAAATTCTCTGACCTCCTTTGGTACTCTGTTTTCTAGAGAGAATATGAAACGAAGACTGAAGAAATAGTTAGTTTTAGATTGATTTCGGAAAGATCGAAAAAACCCGTCAATGGTTCAAGATAATCTCTTTCATAATATTCAAACAGGTTACATCGTAATTAGTAAATAAATAATATTACTGTTTTTCCTACGAGATCTGTTTCAAAAATCAAAAGTATACAAAAACCGGTAGAATGCAATTAGCGTTAGACGCTAAGCAAACACAGGTAAAATATTATCATGTCCGAAAACTCTGTAAAACGTTTTGAAGTTGTCGCATATTTTCTTCGCATCTAATTTCGTTTGGCAAAGTGTTGTATGCTGTATTCTTTTCTTGCGCTATTGAGTTAAAAAGTCTTCTTGTCGTTTCAAATTTCACTTTTGGTAATCGTAAAATTTGCTTATTATTCCTTGTTGAATAATTATGTGAAACACAATTAAAGTAATCCGAGAAGAAAGTATAATAATTATTCAAACATCGACGCACAATTGTGGTGCAATGGTGCAATGATTGCACCATTTTAATTATGTGTATCAGTAGAAGAAAGGAAGGATATGCTGCACAATGATAAATAAGCGTAAAATTATCTGAGAAAAGGGCAGTGGATTGGTTTAACACGTGTAGCTTTAGAAGAGAAGATATCACAAAACAAATGATCAAATCAATCAATTAACTTTGTTTGAAACCTTTTCCGTCTGAGGAAACCAAATATTAAAGTAGTGTGCATTAAGAATATTTTGGTTTATTTATGTTGTTTCAAGATATCCACTTCACAAGTGAAAATTCATCTGCAAAATCGTATTACTTTTACTGGAACCTACAGAAGTGTTAAGCTTCAGCTACCCATTAAAAAGTGGACATCACACTCCAGAAAACAGTTCTTTCGATTGGCAAAGATAATAATAATAAAACTGGTATTCTTCATGTAAGGCAGACTTTACGTTTTAGAGTTTTTTTATCTTCATGATTAGGTCCAGTTGTTCTGCGTAAGGCTCTCTGAACATCCTTAGCGTGATATCCATTCGATAAGAGAACACTTCGAAGGTGTCTTTCTTCTTTTCTGAGGTCATGTGGGTTAGACATATTGCTTCTTGCTCTTCCAAACAGAGTGGTGATGACACTATTATGAGCTGAGACTGGATAGTGTGAGGCATTATTGAGGTACTAAAACAAAAATCTGTTCAAAAGAGATGCTGCAAGCATAAGGGAACACATAACCAGCAATGTTTAACACAACGAAGAACACAAAATGTATTTCTCTGTAAAAATCCAAATGTGTTGATCAATCGGTCTTTTACCTTACCTGCCCTTGTATTCCTAACCATTTTAGCAGACAGACAGACTTTGATAACCAACTTTTTGATACTGGTTGACACATTCTAAAGCTCTCTTCCTTTCTTTCATCCCTCTCTCTTTCTCCCCTCTTCTTTTCCCCCTTTCTTTTTTCTTCTCTCTTTCTCTCCCTTTATCTCTATTTCTTTCTCCCCATCTCTGTCTGTCTCTGTCTGTCTGTCTGTCTGTCTGTCTGTATTTCTGTCTGTCTGTCTCTCTGTCTCTCTGTCTGTCTGTCCCTCTGTCTGTCTGTCTGTCATTCTGTCTGTCTCTCTGTCTGTCTGTCTCTGTCTGTCTGTCTGTCTCTGTCTGTCTCTTTCTCCCTCTCTCTCTCTCTGTCTGTCTTTCTCTGTCTGTCTTTCTCTGTCTGTCTCTGTCTCTCTGTCTCTCTCTCTCTCTCTCTCTCTCTCTCTCTGTTATAGCCATTGTTCACGTCTTGTCTACAAACGACTTAATATATTTAGCTAAGACTACACATGATATATTCCTCAGCCTTTCTCTTTGTTTATCGTTAAATATCTTTGAAACTTGTGGTTCATCCTAAGAAATCTCTTACAATACAATGGTTTTTTAATATTACAAGGAGCTTTATATTTAAGTTTGAGTAAATTCCATTTATTTTATGTAGAAATGGGCTACGAAAAACCATTCTAATTGGATAAAATACAGAACAATATTCCATTCTTTGCAATATTATAGAACCATATCACTAATCATGCCTAAGGTTATCGTCCAAACAAGAGAGCATCGTTGAAGGTGGAGAGGATAAACTGTCTTGGGAAATATGGCTGTCACCTGAAGAACATAAGCTAAAATAAAAAAAAAAATAAATAAAAATAACCGAGTGTCCCTCTATGTGTTCATATTTCTTCTTTGCCTTTGCCTTTGCCTGGAGAGTAGGCGCACCGAAGAGACCTGATGTTGTTGAAAATCAGTCTGCGTCTCTCTGGAGGTTGCACTTTCCCACTGCATTCTTGTGTTTTTCATAGTATATTAATATCGGAACTGCCAATGTCTCTTTGTATATAATATATAGAGGTATAATATATAATATATAATATATATAATATATATAATATACTTATATATACATTATAGAGGGGTGATAATAATTGATATATTGAAAGATTATAGGATTATTGGGTACAAACAAAATAGGTTCAGTGACGACAAATGTTGTGAAATATTCAGTGGAAATCACCTCCTGTAGTGTTCATCGCATTTGTTTATTTTGTATCTAAACGAACAATCCAATCCTCCTCGTTTTATTGGGATTTTTAAGTAATAAATTGTTGTGTGTAAAAAACACTTGAGATGGAGAATGACATGTGAAATATGATTTATAATTCTCTTCGTGTGGTTGATAGTATGACAAATATCACAACTCTGTTTTTGTAACTGTCAGGCATTGGGGAGAAATTGGAATGATTGAAGATGGATGAAGAAATTGGTACACATTCTGGACTTTTGAAGTTCAACCCTGGTGTCTAGAAAAGTAATAGGGTAATTGAATGCCTGAATGTGAATTTGATTGTTGATTTCTTACCTGAGACATACTTTACATTCCACCATGAATACGTTGACAAAATTGGCTGGTATTGGTGTACGCATTGCAACCCTCTTGATTTGGTGTAAAATTGGATGGTATTGGTGTACGCATTGCAACCCTCTTGATTTGGTGTAGAATTGGCTGGTATTGGTGTACGCATTGCAACCCTCTTGATTTGGTGTAAAATTGGTGGTATTGGTGTACGCATTGCAACCCTCTTGATTTGGTGTAAAATTGGCTGGTATTGGTGTACGCCTTGCAACCCGCTCGCTTTGGTGTAAAATTGGCTGGTATTGGTGTACGCATTGCAACCCTCTTGATTTGGTGTAAAATTGGCTGGTATTGGTGTACGCATTGCAACCCTCTTGATTTGGTGTAAAATTGG
>RDPX01000524.1:326870-343214 GCA_003991215.1 Morbakka virulenta | reverse complement strand
AAACTCGCTTCATTTAGTGTAGATGGATGGTATTGGTGTACGCATTGCAACCCTCTTGATTTGGTGTAAAATTGGCTGGTATTGGTGTACGCATTGCAACCCTCTTGATTTGGTGTAAAATTGGCTGGTATTGGTGTACGCATTGCAACCCTCTTGATTTGGTGTAAAATTGGCTGGTATTGGTGTACGCATTGCAACCCTCTTGATTTGGTGTAAAAATCAAGATCTGAAGCAACGAATACTGCATTTAAAAACAAGAATGCCGACGAAGAAAAATAATCAGAATTGAAAAGTAATTACTCACTCCTTTTGTTACTAGAAAGGTTGAAATAGTGGAAACGGCGTCTAATTTATAAGACCGAATATTATTTAGAGAATTAGTCGTTTGTTTAACAACAGAATTAGATTTTTTAGCAATCGGTTGAAAGTTAGAATCACATAACTAGATAAAGGGAGCGGAACAATCGTTACATCTACTGCAGAATGTTAAAAAAGGGTGGAAAATCGGAATACTGTTTATGGAATTTTAAGCCTATAAAAACACGGTATTCTGTCGCCTTGCTTGAAATAATGTCGTTAAGATTGGGTACTCGATTTATCATGTAGCATCTTATCAATGATATTGTATAATAATATTCTATAGTTTGCGATAGGATCTGACGATAGCTCTTCATAATAAGAGTTGTCGTTTAAAATTTATATTTTTGTCTTAATCGCAATGGACTAATTTCGGAAAGGGAATGAAGTCCTGCTCTGTTTTCAACAGAAAGATTATTCAAATTGGTTTTATTTGCTTTCCAGAAGTGGGGCTTAATTTTAAATAATGAAATAATTTGAAATAATCAATAAATTTTTTAATGCGCCCAAAGCTATTAATATATTTAAGATATCATAACGACTTTGCCTGACTCACTGTATTTTGTTTACAAATGGTATTTAGAGTTGGATTGCACTCGGAGGTTGGAATTTTAAGAAAGGTTTGAAAAGTGGAGGAATAAAGGAGTAACTTATTTCTTAAACTTCTCCTATGGAGATTAAATGACTTATTTTGACTCAGACTTAGTTCCTCCACCAATCAGAGATCCAATGAGCAACGAGATCTCTCCATCGACTTCGGTAGACCACTAGCCTCTCTATACCAATCCATGTTGTCTGGGAAACCGTCACATTGCTGTTCTGATGGGATGACAACTAGCCAGACGGAGCTAGACGTAGACGGTGTGTTGTGATGATAATATTTAGAGGTTTGGTTTCGCTTCTTCTATAGATTTCCTTATTTATGATGTGATCTCTCCAACTAGCCTTTGGTACGTTTTGGAGGTACTTTAGATGAAAGACGTCAAATATTTTTGCAGATTTTGCTGAGATTTTCCATATTTCATTGCCGAAAAGGCTCTTTGGTAAAACAGTTGAATTTTGAGCGATACATTAGTGGGTGTTTTCTCCTTTCTTTATTCTTCATTTGATATCAGACTGTCTAACGGAGGGAAGGTACTCTTTAGTCGTGGGTGGGGACCCTCCTAGAGATTATGTCTCGATAAGAATCACTGCTACTAGTGTCACCTCAACATCATCCCTCTTTTCTGAGGGGAATGTGTGACAGACAGTGTCTGCTGTCTCTTTGTTTTATACCACTTTTATCACCATATGGCTCAGTTACCGTGCTGGTGGTCTACATCGGGATGATGGTTACCGCATCTATTTTCAATTTTCTATAATAATTCCAATTAAACGAATGGTCCTCAGTACCTCATCAGACCTTCTTTGGTCTTAGGGCGTGAAAAATCTCTGAAACCAAGACTAACTCCTTATCCAAATATGTAGACTGGAGATGTGATAGTACTGATTCTGCAGACAAATCGCGGAAAATCCTGTAATCTTCAATAAATAGTCTCTTCTTAGCTTTCAGTGAGAGGTCTTCGTTCCAATTTTTCTTCATTCAAACTCTCCTCGTACTTTTGTATTTTGTAAGATAAGCGCCAATGAAAGTGTTAGTAATAGTGATATTCATGTTGAAGGCTATTCACCTTTGTTTCGACTAGACTCTTCAGCTCACCTTCACGGTCTTGCTATCCATGCTATCCATTTAAAATACGGTGCGGAAGGAAACTGGGGATCTCACCACATATTAACCCAAGAATAACCATTGATTTGTAACACTATGAAGATGAATATAACGGTGTTAATGAGAGTCGCGCTGCTGAAAAGCTGGCTGTCTCGCTCGGGCATAGGATTAATGGTGGGGAGCAGGACCCTCATCGTGTGACTGCTCCATCCTTCAAACACACCGAATATCACTGGGCGGGTCAAGCTGGGAACGCGGAACGTTAGAACTATTACTAGACAGGAAAAAAGCAGTAGAACAGGAAATGAAAAGACTAAAACTGAACCTATCGGGTTTAACCGAAGTGATATGCCTGTGTGTTGGTTGCGTGGACGCCCGAATGGGGGTGCCTTCATCTATTCGGTTGGTGACTCTGCACCGAGAGGTGTGGGAGTGGTAGTGGACAAGCATCTTAAATAATTTATTATTGGATATTGGGCTGTATCGGACAGAGTTATTCTAGTAAAATTTAAAGGTCAATCATTTAAAACTTGCTTAGTTCAAGACTATGCTCCAACAACAGCACAGGAGGAGGAAGTAGATAATTTTTACCTTGATGTAAACAGAGTATTCGATGTGTGCAAGAAACACGAGGTGTCTATTGTAATGGGGGATAAAAATCCTAAGGTCGGAGAAGCCTGAGAAAAATATATAGCTGGATCATATGAATTGGAAGTGAGAAAATGTGTGATGCAGGTAAGAACTTATCCGGGAGATGAATATGGTAGCGACCATACGCCGTTGGTGGCTAAGATAAGGGTAAAGCTTAAAAAGATGAAGCAGAAGCAAAGCATATCAAGACAACAGCTGAGTGTCTCAGAGAAAACATCATAATAGACCAATGTAATGCTCGAGTAAGATATAGATTTTACAAGCGGAGTAATGTAATGAAAGATAAAGATAGATGAACAGGTTATGCAAAGGAAATGTGTAGAAGAAAAGAAAAAATGTATGAACGATAGATGTACGGAAATTGAAGATATGAATATGAGAGAGCAGCTGGGAATGTATGGAAAGGTGAGGCAATTAACATGTAATAAAAGAAACATCACCGACAAGGCAGTTAAGAAAACAGATCAAACAGTTGTGATGGAACCGGAGGAAGTAGGAAGTAGATGGAGCAAATACATCAAAGAACTATTGGATGACGATAGCAACCTAGATTTTGCTGTTGAAGGCATGTACATAACCAAGGGCAAAATAAGGTAAGTCAGTTGGAGATGATGGTGTTGCTGTGGAGATGCTTCACACCCAGAAAGAGTTCAAAATTGATGTTCTAACTCAACTGGCAAACAAAATATGTGGCATGGGTGACGTCGTTTCACAGATGTACAGCTCAACTTTCATTACAATACCAAAGACACTTGGGACAATGGAGTGCAGTAGGTACAGAACGATTGGCATCAGATTTGTAAGGTAATAGTAAGATTAATATTAAACAGGATTAGAAGTAGAATAAAACCAGAAGTTAGTATGAAGCAGTTCAGTTTCGTGAAAAGTAAAGGTACAACAAATTGAATTTTTTCATTACGAATGTTAATAGTGAGAGTCTTAGAAATCCAGAAAGAGCTTTATCTGTGCTTTGTAGGCTATGAAAAGGCATTTGATAGAGTGCAACACAAGAAGCTATTTGACATGCTTATGAGATTGGATATTGAAGGTTAGAGATTAAGAGTGATCAGAAATTGATATTGAAGACAAAAGGGCAATGTGAGAATTGGGGAAATAGAATTAGATTTTCAAAATATTAAACGTGGAGTACGACAAGGCTGTGTTCTGTCACCAGATTTATTTAATTATTACAGCGAAATAATTATGAAAGATATCAGTGAGTTGGAAGGCATTAAATTTGGCAGAGTCAATGTTAATAATATCAGATATGCTGACGATACGGTTCTTATAGCAGATTCTGAGGAAAAGCTGCAAAACATGGACAGTGCCCAAGAACAAGCAAAAATTGAGAGAGGGTTAAAAATCAATGAGAAAAAGACAGTAGTTATGGTGGTCTCCAGGAAAGAGCCACCCGATCACCCTATTACTATCTTAGTTAACAACAAGACTATGAAGCAAACAGAATGTTTCATCCATCTGGGAAGTCTAGCTGCAAGTGATGGGCGATGAAAGAGTGATATAAGGAAAAGGATCATTTTAGCAAGGAACTCATTTACAAGAGTAAGAGAAATAGTAATAACCAGCAAGCTTGCAATGTCAACAAGAGTGAGATTTGTGAAGTAATTTATGTAGTCCTTACTGCTCCATGCATGCGAGACGTTGTCTCTTCGGAAAGATGATCAAAGAAGACTTGAAGCTATGGAGATGTGGTATTGTAGAAGTCAAGATATTGTACATTTCATCAAGGTGATGGTGTACGTTATGTTCATGCTTTGATAGTCATTCTGCTATTTTACACGTTGCATCCGTTGAACATTACCTCAATGCATTTTGGTGTAGAATTCAGTAATCTAAAGTCCCTGCTTTAAAAGCAGCATGACTTTGTTGTCCTGAGCAAATACATCAGCATAGTCCTAAACCTGTTTTGTTAGAAAAATTTAGAAACTTCACATTGTTTTACTACAGCAACAGGATAATTTGATGTCTCTTCAGATAACGCAGCAGGTTATATAACTGAATAACAACGAGGACAAATTGTGAGGGTGAACGAGTTACAGTAAGGGCCTTCTTTACTGGTTTAAGGCTCTTCTTCACTGGTCAGCTGTAGTTGAGAAGTTACCGTTTCTTTTGGCGGTATGAACAATGCATTGAATGTGCAACAACCATTTTCATAGAAAGATTGCCGTAAGGACTCAGTTGTGATACGCAACGCCGAGTAACAAAAAAAGTATAAGCACATCAACCTAATATGAGAAACTGTACAACATGCTAACCTTATCACACATCATTTATGCCAGGGTGCATTGTTTGGATATCTACTATTTACGTCATCAATACAAACTCAATTGATATTATTATTCTATTGTTTATTAAAAGAGATAATCCATATAACATCTTTTTACAAGTAAGGAGTACCTATTTTTAATTTTGGCAAAACTTGTTTTTTGCAATTTTTGGAGCCACTTTTAGTGATTTATCAAGTTCTATGACTGCAGGCAACAGCTGGAATGTAGAAAATTTGTATATTTTCCCTTTGGTTTGGGGGCTGTTTAATCTGATTTGAACACTCCAGAAGATTTTTAAGAAAGAAGGTTTGAAAATAAAAATTTGTTAACCTTTTCTCATTCATGAGGAGATTGATGAGATTATAAATAAGATCCATTATTATTCTTATTAGAGAGCTTGGGGCTTTAGAAATATTTATTGATAACCACAGAGTTAAAGGAAAACTAATTGAGGGAAAGGGATATGTTTTTAATCTCGGTCTTTATTTGAATTGATATGGGATACAAAGTTATTTTGAAGAATGACGATACAGTTAAGTGTATCATAGTACAATTCTGAAATCTGAAGAATTATACTGTGAGTTGATGGTTCATCAAGTTGGTGACGTGGTAAAGCATACAATACGGTTTTGTCAACTATTGAGCTTGACGAGTTTAGCATGAAGCAAATTTTATTTTTATGGATATATATTCAAAAAGAAAACAAGGTAAATCTGTGAATAATGCTTTTCAAACAAGTTTGATATACCGGAGTAACAGTGATGCAAGCAAGAGCACATGTTGTTCTGTATTAGTCCTAATCAACATCGATCCTGTTAAAACGAATATACACCCACATAAGTATGAAGAAATGAGCAATGATCCCCTATTATTAGGCAAATTTTATGAACTAATCAATCACTATCATTACACATAAATAGAGACAAAATTTATAATTGAATCACTTGTGATTAAGAATAAACGGTGAAGGTTTCGTTGTGAACAGAATTGCAATCAAGTGACCTCTCCACTAACAGGAGTTCTCTAATGCTACATATTTTTCCTAATCAGTACACGAGTTCTTCAGTAATTCTTCGTAGATTAAACTTAAGTATTGAAAATCAACAATGACAGAGATATAAAAAATGTTTTTATTTCAAAATCAGTAAGAAAGGATACAAAAGCAACGTCTTCATCAATTCCATCTGAGGTANTCATTACACATAAATAGAGACAAAATTTATAATTGAATCACTTGTGATTAAGAATAAACGGTGAAGGTTTCGTTGTGAACAGAATTGCAATCAAGTGACCTCTCCACTAACAGGAGTTCTCTAATGCTACATATTTTTCCTAATCAGTACACGAGTTCTTCAGTAATTCTTCGTAGATTAAACTTAAGTATTGAAAATCAACAATGACAGAGATATAAAAAATGTTTTTATTTCAAAATCAGTAAGAAAGGATACAAAAGCAACGTCTTCATCAATTCCATCTGAGGTAATGTATGTCTCTCGATATGTCTCACAAAATGTCTGTCAATATATGTCAGAGGCCATATATTGACATCTATGTTTTTTTATTTATTCATACAAAACTACTGAATTGTACGTCTTCTTAAAAGATTGAAATAATACCATCTATATTGCCTTAGCACCTGAGCAAAACGTCACATTCATAACACTGGTAAGTCAACAGAACCCATAATACAGTGCCCATACTAGGCATCCGTTAGCTTGGCAACTCACTACCACCAACAAGCTTCTATCAAAGTTACGTTTTAGCTTTGTATCTGAAGATTTAGTTAGCTATTAGCAAATTTCGATATTGAGCACCAGCCAAAGACATAATTAAAATTGTTCCTACCCAAACTCAACTTTCTTAAATTCCACCAGACGTCCTTGTCAATGTAAATGAGGATCCTAAAACAAACTAATATATCTGTGTCCCTTTACGTTCCTACAAAACGACTTCGTGAAGATTCATTTTCATAGACTCTAAAGCAAAGATGACATTTTTTTATTTGGAGACGACAAGGGCAGAATTCCAATAGTGGACTGAACTCACGACGTCTATTGATATTGTATGCTGTCGGACCTGTGTGCTGATAGGATAGCATGCATTGGGAATCATTGGATCTGTTCCAAATGTAAAGAGTAAAGTCTGATGGAAGTAAACGCAAAGGAGTTAAAACAAAGATTGTAGGCTTAAAGTGCCAAAATCACCCGTAATGAACAAAGAATGGTATATCAAAAGATTGTACTCTGTTGATCAAAAAAAAGGTTTGTTATAAACTGAATGAAAAAGAAGGAAGAAGAGGTGAAACTCCTGATGCAGAAGAAAGCAAGATGTTTTGGAGCAGCATATGGCTTGTTCAAAAGAATTACCTTAAACAGGCTAAGTGGCTTGATAATATGAAGGAAGAGCTCAATATCAGGCATGAGCAAGAAAGATGATGATCAATAAAGATAAAGTGAAAAGTCAATGTAAAGAAATACCAAACTGGAAGTCACTATGTAAGGACGGAACACAGGACTACTGGGTAAAAAACTCAATAACCTATACGAAACAGTAGCCAAACAAGTTTCTGAGAGTACGCAATGAGTGACTGGAATACCTACCAGGATGAGATATGGAAGGACTGTCTTGTACCAAAAAGACCGTGTAAAGGGACGTTGTTGACGAGAATGATAGCTGCAGATATGTAAACGTGCATAGATACCGAAAGGGTAGTCGTGATCCCAAAGATAAATTGTTGATTGACAAAACTCTCTTAAAAGATTGCAGAAAAAGGCCTATCAATCTAGCTATGGCGTGGATTGACTAAAAACTGGCTTCTGACTTTATTCCCCACAGCTGGATAAATTAATATTTGCAAATGTTTGGCATAGCTAAAAATGTTAGACAGTTTCTAGAAAGAAGCATGAAACACTCGAGGCTTCTAATTACTTTTAACGGAGAGGAACTATGTGATGTAGATGTAAATAGAGGAATCTTTCAAGGAGATAGTCTTTCTCTTTTATTATTTATTATAAGCATGATACCTCTTTCTGTTCTGCATAGATAGGTTACTGCGTTTTATGAGTGGGGAGAAAAGGAATTCAAGTTGAATCATCTTCTCTTTATGTATGACCTTAAACTCTAGGGGAAAAGTGAGGATCAAATTAATTCTCTTGTAAACACGGTTTTTGCTTTTAGCCAAGATATTGGAATGGAGTTTGCTTTAAAGAAATGTGGGGTTGAGATTCTCAAACAAGGAAAGCTTTTTTCAATGCGATGGAATTCAGCTTCCAAATAAGGAGACGATGAAAGAAATAAAAGATAAAGGCTACACATATCTTGGGATACTAGAATTGGAGAAGATCAAGGAAAGAGAAATAAAAAAGAAAATTACCAACGAATACACGAGAAGATTTAGGTTGATCCTTAAATCAAAATTCAATGGGAAGAATATAATTAATGCAATCAATATTTAGGCAGTAACTACAGTGAGATATTGAGCAGGTATTATTGATTGGAAAAGCAGTGAATTAAAAAAATTAGAAAGAAAAACAAGGAAAACCATGACTATGGCGCCTTTCACCCTAAAAGTGATATAGACAGGTTGTATCTGAAGAGAAGAGAAGGAGGTTGGGGATTGGTGGGTGTGGGAAGAAATAAATACTACAACAAGAAAAATAAAAGAAAGCATCCATTCTCTACAACACAGCAATCACATCAACAATATCTTCTACACCCTTACAGAAATATGGCTTGCAGCACTACAGAAAAGAAACACAATAAACAGACGCAAGAAAGCTATGGCCCAACTCCTCAAAACAACTCGATCTCTGTTACTAAGTACGTTCGCATTATCGAAATACAAAATAGCTATAGCTAATTACTTCAGTAGTCTAACGATGGGAGAATTATCTTTCGAAAGGTAACATAGAAAATGCTTGCGAATTATGACATGAAAAATATCCTATATCAATGGCTTCCATTGAGTCCAGAAAAGATAAAATTCTTAAGATGCGAAAAGTTGTTCGATCATCGGATCTGTTGAGAACAATGCATTGAGAATTCTTTGAAATATGAATCTGCAATGTGATAACGAAATAAAGGCAAAGCTACCAGATAATATTATTATAAATCAAAAAGAAAAACTCTGTACTCTCATTGCTAGTGAATGTCCCTTCCATAGTAGAGTCTGAAAAAAAAGATAAGATAAAGGGATAAAACGCCTTGAAATTAGAACTTGGGAGAATTTGGAGTGTGGAAAAGGTTCAACTTATCCTGTAGTCGCTGGTTTACTAGCTGTATTTCTAAGGAATTTAAATACTGGATAAAGAAACTAAGGATGCATGAAAAAATCGCACCATGTCAAAAACCTGCCTTGTTGGGAACAGCTACAATCCTCCGAAAGGTACTTGACAGATTAAATATGAAAGAAATCTGTTGGCCCTTGGCTATTTGTCATAGCTCATCCAACATGAAAATACCGGCATTTCCACCAGCCACAGCAATGAGCTAAATTATATACAATATTAAAACATCATCAATCATAAGTCGAAGGTTTCACTATAATTTCACACCTCATAAGTACAGTATGAGCGAATTAAATGAGCTTTCATTTTAACAAAGGGAAGTAGCTTCGATGAATTCCAAATGGTCAGTGTATATGTAATACGAATACCTGATAGCTATAATGTTTTGTAAGGATTCTGTGGTGGGAATAATAATAATAATAATAATAATAACAATAATAATAATATTAATGAAATAAAATTAATAGCCAGACCAGAAGCAATAGAATGAGTGGAAGCATGGTGTTGTTGCCAAAGTTATACACGGAAATTATGCAAACGTAATAATTTGAAGCACTGCAAAAAGTGGTATGAGTAAAAGTGGCAGAGAATGATCAGGTTAAGTTACTTTGCGATTTCAAAATAAAGACTGATAAAGAACTAAAACATAATAAGTTGGACATTCTAATCTTCAACACGCAAAAAAGATCTTGTTTGATCATTGAAGTTAGTTGCCCATTTGACACAAGGGTCCAGTTGAAAGAGAATGAAAAGCTTACCAGCTATCAAGACTTGGCATTGGAAGTCATGAGGACCTGAGCCAATCATTCCAATCATCATTGGAACCCTTGGCACCATTTCAAAAAGTGTCAATGGCTGGCTTGTCAACATCAGCCCAAACATTATTTTGGCAACACTACAGAAAGCGTGCCTAGTACGAAAAGCCAAAAATTATTTGCTTTGTGTTGAATATTTGAGGCTACAAGTAATGCGTTGATATTTGCCGTAAACAACTAGTAAAACTACATTTTAAGCAGTGATATAAACTTTACATTATGGTCATAATAGTAATAATAATAATAACAATAACAATAACAATAATAAAATGACAAGCTTTTGCTTTTATGATTTTAACAAATTTAACCTGAAAAGGTTTTGCTTGACAGAAAAATTATTCGAAGATGTTGATAGTATCCTAACGGTATCTAAAGCTATGCAGAAGCTCGTCAGTCAGTTGACAAAACAATTAAGGGGTTATCTTTCTGAATTGATGTCTTCACCACCTTCTCACCTTTTTTTGTATATATTTGTGTCTTGTAATTCATTGTGCAGCTGATGTTCGTTAATTGTCTTGAATAATACCTTTATACCTTTTTATACTTTATTTATAGATGTTTTAAAATTGAATATTTTATTATTATTCTCTCTGGTATAAGTTAGGTCCGTTTCTCCCTGTCTCTTTCTCTATCTCTCCCTGTCCCTCCCTGTCTCTTTCTCGGTCTCTCTATCTTTCCCCCTTTGTCTCTCTGTCTGTCTGTCTTTCTCTGTCTCTCTCTGTCTCTCTCTCTGTCTTTCTCTGTCTCTCTGTCTGTCTGTGTCTCTCTCTTTTTTTTTTCTTTCTCTCTTTTTCATTCTTACCTCAGCTCACTTTTCAAACCAAACTACTCTGGGTTGTATCAGTAACAAATGCAATCAGTGAGCGCATGGATTCGACCCTTAAAAGAAACAAAACCTACCTTCGCATCATCAAAGTCGATTAAGACATTGCGTGCCCCTTCTTAAATAGTAAGGCTACTGATGAACCACCTTTCACTGAGGTTGTAAACCAATTCTGTCATGGACCTGGCACAAGACATAACATAATTGGAACATTTGCTGACCGAGATATTCCCCGGAATTTTGAACCGCAAACCATAGTAGCTACTCAGACATTCTAATTTATTGACAACGCTGCAACGTATATGGGAATATAAACAATAACCATTTATATAATTTTCATATTTCATTTTGCAGATTAGAGCAATTATTTATTTTTCAGTTCCCTTTTTGAATACTTGTTCATTGACAATTTGGATACAAATTTATTACACAATTTCCCCATATTTCTAGCTTTGCGGATGCACAGTAATGGACTTTTGTTTAAAAAAGTACCCTCGGGAGTGACAACCCTTTCCGGTAGTCCAGGGATAATATTCGCAATTCACTGTCTATCTTTCACAAGGATGCGAAAAGGCCCAACTGCAAATTTTAATTGTTGAAATACATTTTGTACTTTGTTTCATCGCTCAAATGTACAGGTCACTGGAGTGGTTTTGAAATATAAAAAAATACACAAGTAAATAAATAATTAATTAAATAAATATATAATTAAATAAATGCATGTAAAACTATGTTACAAACAATATCGGATTTAAAACTGGAGATTCAGGCTTCAAATGCACACGAAGTTCCACTTTGGTGTTTCTGCAGTGTACTCTTGCAGCTGATCTCCAGCGACTGGGGAACACTTCCTCCCCGACTGCACCACCTACCAAAATAAATGGGAGCAGAATTGTTCCATTTGTTAGGGCCAACTGAGTGGCTGGCTTTGGAATTGGCGAAGATGACGAAGGAAAAGTAAATCAAGCGCAAATAGCTTAGTTGGTAGAAGAGCTGAGGATGAAAGCCATAGGAATAGCTTCGAATCCAGATTAACAATACATAGCCTATATTTTAAATTTAGATTCCTTAAATGGTCTCAAAGAGTCTTGACAGAGTCGTAGATATGTTTTTGTTATTTGTCAAAAGTCAAAAGTAAATATCTTCTTTCTTTTACAGCTAATGTGTGGTTTCTTGCTATCTGACAAAATCTTATCTTTTCATTTTGTTGTCACAGAACATACAATCTCAAAATGGATGTTATTTCCAGCACAAAAAAGATTTTCAATTTGACTGAAATAAAACCTTTGCAAGTGCCATTTAGTGTGTGCTAATTGAAACCCCAGGATGGAACTTGAAAAAAGAGCTGCTAATAAAAATAAAGATTAAATGTTAAAGACAAAGAAACCCACAAAATGAAATGATCGCAGTTTTTGTCCAATTTGTCGATATCCTTAATATATCTCTTAAGATTGATAGCTTAAAACGAGATTCACACTCCATAAATTGTTGTGTTAAGTACTAATTTGCTGACAAGGATAGAGGAGGTATGAATTGTTTTGTTTATAGCTAATAAAAATGTCACATAAAAAACTGACATGCTACACAAAGATAGATGGCTCATGGATCTTAAGTTAAAAAATGATTTATAAAGAATGAAAGTGGAAGTGTTGATTGCATGAAGGGCGCACAACTTAACAGTTGTTTTCAATTGCTTTTTCAGTCCCTTTTGTGAATTGTCCTTATAATTCTGAACTATAATTGTTATCCAACAAGAACTTAGAACGTGGTCTTTGGTAGTAATGATTAAGATCATTCATTGTGGTGAATTGACAACGCTAATTGAGATCATCAAATAATAATCTGTTTGTATAATTAATTACGGAATTCTACTTAAGCCATTATCAAGGATAAATGGTTTTATGTCCTCTTCCAAGACGTCTACAATACATGTCTTTATCAGCATTAAGAAACCCTAGAAAAACTCCTATATTCCATCTGGCTCCATTTCATCCGTATATCCTTTGTAATGCAGTCTTACTCTTGACTCCTTCCCCACTCAGCCCAGACTACCATCTCCTCTACTCTTCCCATCATCCTTTACTTCACCTTACATTCATCACCTCTTTATTTTATCTCTCTTGCTCATTTTAAGGTTTCCTATTCATTATAACACACTGCTCAGAATGTTTTGCTTTTTAACGTTCATCAAGCATCGCTACTAACCTAATACATACATACTGTGCCTACATTCCATTTTGGTTCTTCAGTCATCTATTTTTTATCTTACGATAGTGTGCAACTTTTTACTGTATATTGTTTAATTTATTTGAGATTGTAGTACTCAGACCCTTTTGATATTCTGTTTATATTTTAGTCCAGTTTAGTTGGTAAATATTAAGTAGCCAGCCACTCCGTTGGCCCTGACAAATGGAAACCGTTCTGCTCGTATGTTTTTGTAGGCGGGACAGTGAAGAAGGAAGTGTTCTCCTTTCGCTGGTATGTTTAGCTGGTAAATATCGAACAAATGGAAATATTGAGTTTTATTCTTCTGGTGTTGAAAAGGAAAGAGACAGATACAAGTAAGTGTGAACAATACCCCACAACATAAAACCAAGTTACCTATTTCTTATTATATATATTACCTATTATATTATATATTATATATATATATATATATATATTACCTATTTTCCTTCGTATTAGCAGTTGACTGCTTCCACTCCGAACAGATCGCCTCACAGGAAGAAAACAAATCCATACCTCCCCTTTTTATATACCCCTCATATATATATATACCCCAGTGATTCAACTGGATATTTCTAAAAATGAACGAATCAGGAGAATTGTGAAGGAGTTCATCTCCCTGGAGAATTTCGTGTTTACACTTCTGTCTGATACACAGGATGTCAAGTTCATTGAATAAGTATTGTCAAATCACAAGGATGGAAGTCGCTAAAAATTAAATCAGCCTACATTTTCTCGGTCATTTTTTTCATTTCCTTAACCTTGGTTATGGGTTATGTAATTTAAATACGCAATGAGTGAGCCTTAATACCAGGAAATTCTCAGTGAATGTGGAAGAATGAAGTATTGGCGAGTGTTACAAGATAAACTTGTGTTTGTATTTTTATTGGAAATAAATTGCATTGATAATATAAAGTTGGGGGAATAAGTTCGATCAGGGAAAAGGGAGAGTCCCTAGGAGATGGGATAAGACAGATAATACGTGACTGACTACTTCTTCTATTTTTAGAACTTGATATTGTGCAATTATTCGAAAAAATAGCTATAGGACTGACAGTTGAAAAATCTTAATTTGATCTGAGTAAACTTTTACTCTGCATATACCATTTTGTTTCCTTCTTTTCTACCTTAGTTTCAACTTTGAAAGCTTAAAAATAACTTTTGATTTCGTTATTTTATGACGGTGAGGTAACTAGACATTGTATGTCTAGTTATATAATATCTAATATATCTAGTTATATATATCTAATAATAATTCTTTTCCTATTGTTTCTTCTCTTTTGCAATTCTACCCTGGTATAAGTTAGGTCCGTTTCTCCCTGTCTCTTTCTCTATCTCTCCCTGTCTCTTACTGTCTCTTTCTCGGTCTCTCTATGTTTCCCCCTTTGTCTCTCTGTCTGTCGGTCTGTCTCTGTCTGTCTCTGTCTGTCTCTCTCTGTCTCTCTGTCTCTCTCTGTCTCTCTGTGTCTCTCTCTCTTTTTTTCTTTCTCTCTTTTTCATTCTNTTGATCTGAGTAAACTTTTACTCTACATATACCATTTTGTTTCCTTCTTTTCTACCTTAGTTTCAGCTTTGAAAGCTTAAAAATAACTTTTGATTTCGTTATTTTATGACGGTGAGTTAACTAGACATTGTATATCTAGTTATATAATATCTAATATATCTAGTTATATATATCTAATAATAATTCTTTTCCTATTGTTTCTTCTCTTTTGCAATTCTACCCTGGTATAAGTTAGGTCCGTTTCTCCCTGTCTCTTTCTCTATCTCTCCCTGTCTCTTACTGTCTCTTTCTCGGTCTCTCTATGTTTCCCCCTTTGTCTCTCTGTCTGTCGGTCTGTCTCTGTCTGTCTCTGTCTGTCTCTCTCTGTCTCTCTCTGTCTCTCTCTGTCTCTCTGTGTCTCTCTCTCTTTTTTTCTTTCTCTCTTTTTCATTCTTACCTCAACTCACTTTTCCAAAAAAATATCATTCTCTTGAGTTTTGCTTTTATCATAGTAATAATTTCTTTCAAGGATAGGGCAACAATGTCTGATCTGTTTCTGTCAAGTGGAGTTTGGACTGGTGCAGTCCATTTCCTTTTGTAATCAATACCTTTTTCTTCCGGCAACTAATTCTAAATGTCAATTCCCATCTCGTGTCGGTCTGAAAAATTACGTGTGGTCGTGGTATCGTGTTTGTAATTTCAACTCTTCACAGTCGGGAGTAAGTACGCAGTTGGATATTCACTGATGACACAACATTTTTGTGTTTTTGACGACTTTTGTTTTGAAGTCTTTCAGTTTTACCGTCACCGTTAGCTAAACAAGCATTATTGAACCTAAAAATTCTTTCTTTTATGAGTTCAGTGGAGCCCCTAGATAAAAGAACATTTTTTAGTTAATGAGTCGTAAGCTTTTTCTGAGCTACATTTCGGGAGATGTCGTTACTACTCTGTTTGAAAGGGAAGTAAGTATTATTCCAAATCTAAAATATCTACGGTGAGAAGAAAAGAATCTTCAGAAGACCCTTTTATCTACAGGATATCATACTAAGAATGACTAGAGAACCTTAAACAGATCCACTGACCCCAGTCATGAAGACAAAAGGAAACATCTGAAACGAATATGTCTTCCCTGTCTCTGTCAAAAAAAACCTAGCGAGCACCTGATACGAATTTTCCAACAAAAAAATATCCAGTGGTACTTCTTCACAATATCCACCGTAAGAAGAATACTGTCAAAACCAGAAAAACCAGTTCCACCTAATAAGAGAAACAGTATAGTTAACATACTACAGTGTAAGGGCTTTCCTGCCACCTATATTATTATTATTATTATTATTATTATTATTATTATTATTATTATTAAGTCGAGGTTGTATGCTGGGAACTTGGTTCGTGGGATCAATGCGTGGGAAGTTAGTGTTGTCCGATACAGCTCTGGAATACTGGATTGGTCTGGTGCTGAGCTGCGCAAACTTGATACCAAGACAAGGAAGATTTTAACGATGAATGGTGCTTTCCATAGGAATAGTAGTGTAGATCGTCTGTACATCGGAAGAAAGGATGGGGGTCGTGGCTTGATCAGCGTTGAAGATTGTGGGTTAAGGGTGGCTTCCTTGCAAAAAGCACAGAGGCATTTGTGTTTGCTGCTCAAGAGCAAGCATTGAGGACAAGGTTGGCGCAGTCGAAGTGGGATGGTGGTGTTAGTCCTAT
>RDPX01000524.1:314731-325997 GCA_003991215.1 Morbakka virulenta | reverse complement strand
CTTGGAGCGCAGTTTGAAAGAGTGGGGCATCCCTGATGTCTTGGGTGGACTCCAAACATCTACCATCATTGGAACTACCAACATATTGAGGAAGGTGCTTAACCTCTAAAGCTACTGGTCGGTAGCCGAGGTTAAGTTTTCTCGTCTGGCAGGTGAATACCATCTCCCTGTGCGGGCTGGCATGCTGGACATGAACTTTGTTATTAAATATCAGCAATCAGAAGTACTGCCAGGATTTTGAGAGATGTTTTGAACCTCTAAGATTAGGGAATAATCCGAGACTCAAATCGAACTTACACACCCAGTAAATTGTTTACCAACTGGAGATTTTTTGAAGAAGGAAAAAAAATTATTATTATTATTATTATTATTATTATTATTATTATGGAGTGGTTACACACCATTTGGTGATGGATGAGTGGAAAATCCACATTCAACGCCCAGCAACAAGTCAAGTAAGTTGAATTATTATTATTATTATTATTATTATTATTATTATCATTACTATTATTATTGACAATTATTTGTTTACAGGATTGTTCTTCAGTTGCAAATATTTACATATCTGCACCGTTTTCACTGTTCATCAAAGCGTTCTTTGGGTCAAAGAGTAAAGAAACATAAACAAAATATTTCAAACTGTTTTCTTTCCTCCAATATAAACAAAAAGACCATCCCAGGCAGATAAAAGGTTAATCTCAATTATGGCTGAAATTTTTTAAAAAATTGCCTACCACTTTTACCAAAGCTTCTCTATGGTAGAGTTGTTACAGTACATCTCAGAATAGAACTTATAGTTTTACCTTTACCCTTAAGACAAAGAGAGAAAAATTTGAAAAATTGTAATGTTACCTGAGGTAACTGTTAATATTATGTATTCTTAATTTTGCGATTGTGGGTGTGATGTATGTCAATTTCCATGAAAAGAAAGATGTGTACGCGCATGCGCATTTGACCAGGAAGTGTTGGACCAGGAAGCCAGTTGTGGTGTTGTATTTTGGAAGGTTACCATATTGTGACCCTTATTGTGGTTCTGCATTGATGTCTTATTGTTACCCACGCCAGAAAGGCTATGTTTTTGTCTGGGTTTGTTCCTTTGCTTATTTGTCTGTTTGTTTGTTAGTTGGTTGGTTTCTTTGCTTGTTTGTTTGCTATTTAAGTCTAGGAAATGTTGATAGTACCACGAGAAAGAACTGATTAAATTTTGGTTTTGATCAGGGAAAGTTTGGAGTGCTTTTTCTGAAATTCCAACAATGCAACAAACGGACATATTTTTGTGGATGTAGAAGAAAATTCAATGGTTCGCAACCAAGAGTGATGTGGCTTAGTTGATTAATGCGCCTGCCCATTAAACTGAAAATTACCCTTTCAACTTCGGGCAGTACCTTGCTTTTTAAAATAAGATGTTTCTGTGTTTTTAGAAATAACTATCAGAAGCAGCACTAGTTTTCAATAAATTTTAATTCCTTTTTGAAACTTACGACTGCGAAAAAAAGCAACATAATATGACATTAATTTATAAATAATTTTAGGCGAAATGAAGAATCGTGTACTTAAGATGGTGGAATATGTGTTGTGATTGTAAAAAAATTATATAAAGAAAAGGGGGGGAGGAATGGAGTAAATCCAAAGGGGACATAATAGATAAATAGATAGATAGATAGATAGATAGATAGGTAGATAGATGGATAGATAGATGGATAGATAGATGGATAGATAGATAGATAGATAATAGATAGGTAGATAGATGGATACATAGATAGATAGATAGATAGATAGATAGATGGACAGATAGGTAGATAGATAGATAGTTAATGGATAGACTGATAGATAGATAGATTGATAAAAGCATTATCATTATTGTGAAAGCATGTGATTTTATAAAAATGAATGCAGAAACACAAGGTTTACCAAATATCAGAGCTGCCTGGCAAAGGTTTGAGTGCTTTTTACTTAGTCATAAGATTATTTTATCATAAATCGATCCTTTAATTGTTCTTCTTGCCTATAACCACTTTACTTTCCCGTTTAAAGATGTAATCTTGTATCGAAGAGTGTCCGGCTATTTCATCAGCTGCCCTACGGCATGGAAATCAGCGCAGAGAAAACAAAGTTGATGACAAACAAAGTCCAGGGCATCTACGCTGACATGAAGATTGGTGACAGCTTTACAAACATTAAAAAGCTTCAAATACCTAGGCTCCATTATCTCTGACGGTGGAACAAAGCAAGAGGTATTGGCAAAGATTGTACAGAAAACAGCTGCTTTGGCCAGGTCGAAACTTATCTGGAAGGACCGCAGTGTCACCCTGAGTACAAACTAATGTGTACTCACTCCAATCTCTTATTTTATCCATCTTCCTATATGCATGCGAAACATGGACCCATAATGCAGACCTTGAAAGAAGAATTACAGCTATGCAGATGCGATTCTATTGCAAGATCCTGGTGATATCTGACATAGAGCGTGTAATTAATAAAGGGGTTTGATGGAAGATCCAGCTTCCAATAAGGCCCCAGTAAGAACCCTTGGCACCTGTGAGAAAATGTAAGGTGCGATGGCACGAGCACTTGTGCTTTACACTTGAAATTGCGAATACCTTTCCTCCAGATAGTGTAAGAGGCAGCAGAAGAAGAGGAAGACAGAGCAAGCGACGAGAAGATAACATCCGACACTATAAAGGAATGACGTTCACAGAGCCAGGACTAAAAGGAGTAATGCTATCTCCAAGTCATCAGCAGTGCCCCAAGACAATGAATGTCACCGGACAGTTGAAGGTAAGGGGGAATTATTGCCTGTTTTAGTAGCTCTCGTGTGCTCCTTTTCCCTCTAATTCAAATAACGCTTTGATTCACCAATGTAGAAGGCATTACAATCCTTGCAATGAATATTTTATGTGTTCTTTTGTTCTTTGCCAGAATATCAAAAAACTAAGTCTCTCTTCTACTGTCCCTTTAAATCCACCCTTGATAAAACAACATACAGTTTATCTCATGTAATTCTGCTACTTGGAGGGTTCCAGTAAGCATAACACCATTTTAATGAAATAAAATAAGTAAATATCAGAGAAACTATGCTGAACAATTGGTGTGCATCTGTTTGATGCACTCTGCCAGGTCCTTCAACAAACTGGTACAAATGAAAAGGCTGGGGGTTGTATAGAAAAAGATTTGATGACAATGTGCGTTTAAATGCAGAATGTCGTAAGACTATGCTCCATTTTCAAGGGTTGTATATCATAAGTCAATGACATTTTGTTGAATTCATATAGTGAAAGATACTTCACAACATGATGGAAATATATACCACGACCACCCATAATACTAAAATCAATGAACCTGTTCTTCGGATCTATATTAATACAAAGTTTAAAAAAAAGAGGAAAAAAAGGTTGAATGATGAAGATGACCAAGAAAAGAAATAGACTACTTCCAAGTTACCTTTACCCTAAGGAATGAATTGTCTTAGCTTTTAATTACAACAATAAGGACCTGATCTACTTGAATAAGTTAGCTAATAATTTGCAGCCTAGTTGGCTTAAAAGGTTTTTGAAATCAATTCTTTAAATATCTGTCATAGAAATGTGCTGCCAGAATTGCTTCGACATGAGCACATTCCTAAAGGGCTTCTTGTTTAGACATAAAACATTGTCTTGTGCGAGATTCAACTAAAAAGATTAGAAAAACAACAACAAATAAACTCAGCCAAGTTTTCGCATTTGCTTATAGAAAAGTGCTTTTCTTGGTTTACTTCATTGAATTAACTCTTTGCCTTTCAAGTTTTCTTTAAAGGTCTATGGGATAACCTGAGATAAATACTATGTTGTTTTTTTCATGATAAAAACCCTCAGTTTTTTTTAATTTTCGTTTGATTTCCGTAATAATCATTTTGCAATGTGACCTCTATCACCTCTTACACTTTTAAGGCATATTTTCTCTTCTGATGGCTCACTTTCTGCTCTCTTTCCAATGCGGAACTCTTTTCTTTCAACAGGATCTTGCTAAGGCTATAGTTCTGTTATTAGAAAATTTTCAGATTAGTCCTTTTTTGTAGCGGTGGATAGACAAGAGTTTTCTCAAACTTTTGTTAGATCAATGTAAGGTCGTTCCAAAGGTATAAAATAAACTTAGAATCAACGAAATAACATATCACCTTATTCTTTGATTCAATGTAAAAGGTTATTTTTCTGCTCGGGGCCTTTTCTTTTTGTTTAATATTTGAGAGCTAATCTCTCCTCATCTTTTTACTGAGTCAGGTTCTGTTTCACCTTTGAATAGAATGATTTTTTTGCTGTTTATTCCTCTTTTTGTTTAATTCTTCGGTGAATTCTTTCCGGTTCTTTTAATCTGGTGTTGTTTTAGTAGATGGGCGTCTTGTTTATCTTGTTTATCTTGTTTATCTAGGAGACCAACAGTCTTGGAATTAAAGTTGTCTCATAAATGCTTTACTCTGGGCAGCTTCTTCGTGTTTTCTAGTTGGTGGCTTCTGATTACAGTAGTACTTTTTCTTGTCTTGACCGTTCAGTTTTTTGAATATGGCATTGAAAGGCTTTCTCTCTGGGCCATTGAGCGAGGCTTTTTGCTTAGGCCACCTGTTCTGTTATTGTCTGACTAAAGCACTGTGCTCATAAATTTTAGGTAGGCCATACATTCTTTATTCAAAAGGTCGTTAGCCCTGTTTTATCAATGATTGCCTCTTTACAACAATATTTGGCTAAATGATTTCCACTCCAAACAGTATCAGAAGAATACTCTAGCTTCTTTGTTAAAAACTCCTTCACACTTGCTGATAAAATTAAAAGTGATCGGTATTCCAACACGTTCTGTGCTATGTTCCTTTGATATAGCAAGTCTATTTAGTAACATCTCTTTCCACCTGGTCATTAAAATTTCCTCTAAGTTATTGTATAAAAGAAACATCTAATCACCATTTATCCTACATGATATTTTTGTAGAATTGATAAACTTAGCAATCAAATTAATTGAATTTAGCTTTCACTTCGTTTTAAAGAAACAAATTGACGTTATTATCTTGCTATAGGCTTACCACTGAGCTTTGCTTTGCCTAAGATTTTTGTAGGCTACTATAAAAAAAGCAATTTATTTTAATCGACACAAAATGTAAATGTTTCTGTGTGTTGTAAGATTCGCCTATGACACTTTTGCTCTATTTCAAAATGCACAAGACAGCACTAAGCATATGATAAGCATAACAAGCATAATCCATTTTTGTATTTGCTGCTGAAAAAAACCGGGCTAGTTCTTTTTAGATGTCTTGGTGAAAAACTCTCACCTCTTTCAAAACCAGTTTGTTTCGAATGGAAAATCTTCACTTGGAAGTTCATAAACTGAGGTTCATTCAGTTCTAAACAATGTAAAACTGGACTCAACTGTTTGGTTCATCGTGCTATCATTACTTGCGGTCCAGATAAATTATCAGAACAGCTAAAAAAGATTAGTTAAATTCTGTTGAATAATGCCTATTATAACGATGTTTTAGGCTAAGATATTTCATAGAAATTACCTACCTTCTAACATCCTGTCAATCAGGGCCCCTAAACGTTCCCTACATGCGCCAAACTGGCCTGAATAGGCCTGGTTCCGAATGGTCTGGTGTTACCCCAAAGTAATTTTTACTTCACAAACTTTCTTTCTTCAACTAAAAAGGCCGTTTTGACTCGCACAGATTTAAGTTTTATTGCTTATGAGTTTAAGTACCGGTATGATCCCAGGTTCGTAGTCCATACCTGCCTAAAATTAAGCGGCAGGATAGGTAAACGCAATTTTTATTGTGCTGTTCAGGTTCTGTACCACAAATTTCAATAGCTTATTTTGCAAGCCACCTGAACTTTTGCAGTTCAGCAGCCTTTGGGACATGCCTCTTACTACTATCTTTGCAACTAACATTCGCATTTTACCACAACTCTTCAGGCTTTTTAGTGCTTATAGGACATGTCCTTGACACTATTACGCTCTATGAGCGTAATAGTGTCAAGGACATGTCAAGGAGCATGAACCATTCTGTGTGTTAGAACATGAAGAGACCAAGATATTATGAGGCATTACCATTCAATGCTATCACCCTATTCATTATAGGACCAGATACTGTAGTTGTTGAAAGGTCAAAAGAAGAATGCCAGGTCATCGACATAACTGTTCCAAATGACGAGAGAGAGTAGGAAATGAAAACCATGAAAAGGTAGAAAAATATAAAGATCTAACCCAAGAGGTAGTATCCCTTCAAAGAATGAAAAAAACTGGTTATACAGATTGTTTTGTTGAACTAGGCACGATTTCAAAAAAAATTAGAAATGAAAAACGTTGGCATTACTATCCGGATCGATGCATTGGAAAAATGGACGCTTCTTGCAGCAGCTATACTAACAGTAGCAACACTCAGAATGCAGACTTTCTCTTGCACTTATTAAAAAGAGAAAAAACCGATGAAGAAAATCCTTAAACCCGAGGATACTACTTGTAGCTAGACCTAAAGGAAAAATACAGCAATTCTGAGTGTAATAGAATGAGAATATAAACAAGAGTTCCTACACCAAAAATGCCAATTAATTTTCGTCTTTGTTTTTATTCTAAAATAAAGCTTTACATACATAGTAGTTTCGAAGTCGTCATGACAGAAATTCATATATTTTAAAATTAAATTACTTGAAATTTTGAAACTCGCTTTCTTGGGTGCATAACCCCTTTAGTGTGCCTAGTGCTCTAAGGTCAGTCAAATAATAATGGAGGTTATTCAAATTTGTTAATTGTCCTTGTAACAAAGAACATTATGCANAAGATCTAACCCAAGAGGTAGTATCCCTTCAAAGAATGAAAAAAACTGGTTATACAGATTGTTTTGTTGAACTAGGCACGATTTCAAAAAAAATTAGAAATGAAAAACGTTGGCATTACTATCCGGATCGATGCATTGGAAAAATGGACGCTTCTTGCAGCAGCTATACTAACAGTAGCAACACTCAGAATGCAGACTTTCTCTTGCACTTATTAAAAAGAGAAAAAACCGATGAAGAAAATCCTTAAACCCGAGGATACTACTTGTAGCTAATCTGGTGTTCTCATTTTGCACCATCAAGCTTGTTTTAACGAAAGGAATATCAATACAGATTTGCTTTCCAAGATATAGTGATTTTTGTCCACTTCTAAGATGGTATCTGCACCTCCGGCTTCAGTTGACACAACCCCAATAACCAGATTGAAAATGCATAGCTTCAAATTCTGACCAAAAGTTTCGGTTGGGAAATAGGTTTATATAAAAATTGCGTTTTCAAAACACTTCCTCCTTCCTCTAGTAATATCTTTACATTTTGTCTCAAAATTAAAATTAACGGAACCAGAAATTGAAGAAAATGTTGCTGACACCCAGGTATCTGACACAAAGAAGCAATTACTCTAGACAGACTTTCCAATAGATTGAATATATGAATCGTTAAAAAATCCCAAAAAAAGGGGAAAAAACAAAGAGTCTCATTGGATTCATCAAAAGAAGAACAAATATTTCCAGGAATTACATAACAAATGATCTGAATGAATATTTGAGGAAAATACGTACTCAACTTTTTATGGAAATTCATTAGTAGCGTTTTGCCGCATTGAAAGAAAGCTGCCATTTTCCTCTCCATTCTCTGACACCCTAATGATCATATTGTAAGTCCTCTGCAGGACTGAAATACTTCTTTTTAGTTACCCTGTGACCAATGCTTACCTTACCTTAGACCCTAGGTCCTCCTGTCTCTAGTGAGACATTGGGCAGCAAGACGGCGCCAGCGGACTCGATCCTTGGCCAGAGCTTGAATGTTTCGGACATAAATCTTTCTATCTTTCTAATCTTTCTTCCACTTGGATTCCAATTCAGAGCCTGTTGTGCGAATCGTCCAACTGGTAGTCGTAGCGCATGACCAACCAATCTCCACCTTCTCTTTTCAACTATCTTGTGTAGTCCTTTTGACCAGCCCGCCTCAAGATTTCTTCATTTGTAATTCTTTCTCTCCACGAAACCCCTAAAATCCTTCTCAAGTTACGCTGATGGAATGCAATCAATTTCTGCTGTATCTTCTTGGTGCTCTTCCATGTTTCACTAGCATATAGTGCTGTGGAGATGATTATAGCTGTGTACAGTTACAATTTTATCTTCAAGCTTATCTGCTTTGACCTCCAAATTTCTGTCATGGATCGGAATGTGGCGCCTGCTCTTCCCAATCTGTTATTGATGTCTGCGTCAACCTCACCAGAGCTGGTGACCACACTCCCTAGACAGGTGAACTTGTCCACAAAATCAAGGGGGTTCCCTCTGACAGTGATGGGTGGTGCAGCAGTATAAGGAATGTTCATAACCTTGCTCTTGCCTTCATTGATTTTCAATCCGACTTTAACACTTAGTTCCTCTAAACTATTTGTCATTTTTTGGCACCTCTCATTATCCTTGGCTATTAATACAATGTCATCTGCAAAGTTAAGGTCAGTGAGGGTGGCACCCTCTACCCAAGGTACTCCGAAGGTGTCATTTACCATGGCGTTTTTCATCACAAAGTCAATACATAAAATGAACAAGAATGGTGAGAGTATACACCCTTGTCACACTCCAGAAATTAACTCAAATTCTTCTATTGTGCCTCATGCTGTCAGGACTGCACATGTTGGGTGATCGAACATGGACTTGATGATGTTGATGGCTTTTTCTGACATTCCATATACATTCAACACTTTCCAGATGGACTGTCTGTGCAAGCTATCGAAAGCTTTTCGGAAATCAATGAAATTTATAACAAGCTATGCTTGGAACTCCAATCTCTGTTCAATCAGATTTCTCAGAATGAAAACTTGTTCGCTGCAGGACCTCCCTTCCCTGAACCCTGCCTGTTCTTCTCTTAGTCTACTGTCTGCAGCAGTTAAAAGGCGTTTGAGTAAAATTAGTATGAATACTTTCCCTGTAATTAAAACCAAGGTAATTCCTCCTAGTTATTACAGTCTGATAGGTCCCCCTTCTTGGGTAGTTTCACTATGATTCCCCTATTCCATTCTACTGGAACTGTTTCTTCTCTCCAAATCTCATTGAATAACTTTACTAGCTCTTCCCGTACTGCTGGCGCACCCATTTTTATTAACTCTCCATTTATGCCATCAATTCCTGGTGCTTTATTATTTTTCAGCTTCCTTAAGCCCTTATCCACTTCCTCTCTTGTAGTTGGACCCAACTCAACCTCCAAGGCTTGTGGATTTTCCAGATTCTCCCAGTCAAATAATGTTTGCGGGGGAGGTTGATTTAGAACTTCTTTAAAGTGTTCAGCCCATCTGTGATCCTGCTCCTCTTCGCTTGGTAAAATTCGTCCAACCTTACTCTTAACTGGGATATTTGCCCAATTGTTTTCCCCAGACAGTTCTTTAGCAATTCCAAACAGTTGTCTGGTTTCATTTTGTTCTGCCGCTTCCTGTGCCTCCCTAGTCTTCCTCTCCAACCAAGCTTGCTTGTCTCTTTTGCAGCTCCTCTTCACCTCTCTGTCCAAGTTTCTATATTGCTACTGTGTAACCCTGACCTGTCCTCTTGTCTCAGCTTGGTCCCTACAGCTTTTGAAGCTACGATGTTTGTCAATTAACCGCCAGGATTCATTTGAGATCCATTGTTCCTTTTTGTTTCTTCTCTTGAACTCTATTACACTGCTTTCTACTTCATTGATGGCATCTCTGAAATTTGCCCACTTTTCTGTTATGTTTTCATCATTTTGAAACAATGCATATTGGTTATTCAACTGGTCTTGGACGCGTACGCACACTTCGGGATACGTAAGCTTTTTAACGTCATAGGTTCTTTTCATCTCCCTCTTTTTCAGCCTTTTTAGATTCAACCTTATCTTCCCAGCTAACAGATAATGATCTGAGAATACATCCGCTCCTCTGTAAGCACGTACATCTAAGAGGGAGGATCTCCATCTTTTGCTTATACAGATGTAGTCAGTCTCATTTAGAGTGTTACCGTCTGGTGATCTCCACGTACATTTATGGATGTCTTTTTGCTTAAAGACTGTTTCGCCAATTCTGAGATCATTGGCATTGCAGAACTCTATTATTCTTTCTCCATTATTGTTTGTGAATTCGGCTGATCCACGTGTACCTACTACGCTTGAAAATCCTTTACGGTTAGGTCAAATCTTTGCATTCCAATCTCCCATCACGACCTTAAGGTCATGGCTCGGGATGTTGTCTAAGGTTTCTTGAAGATGTTCATAAAAGTCATCCTTTGTCTTCTCCTCCGCTGCTTCTGTCGGTGCATAAATTTGTACTACTGTTATCTTCACTTGTCGACTCTCCAATCTTGCGGTAACAATCCTATCTGACACAGGTTCCCATCCTACAAGTGCTGCTGAAACCTCGTTGTTCAAGAATATAGCTACTCCGCGACTGTGCTCTGCATTACCTCCTAAATACAAAACAGTTATTCCGTCACTCGTTAATCTTCCTTGTCCAGTCCACCTTGTTTCACTGACACCTAGCACTTCTAGGTTGTAACTATTTATTTTCCTTACTACTTGAGCCAATTTACCAGACTCATTTAGGGTTCTTACATTCCACGCTCCAAATTTGGTTGTGGATTTGGTGGAGAAGATCCAGGTATTCGGGGCAGAGACTTCCTCCTGGCTTTCATCCGTGCCCGTCATGAATACATCTTGAGACATCACAGGAGAAGAGTTATCCTGGGATGTGTCTGTTGATGTCCCGAGTGTTACTCTACACCGATGATGTTGACCGGAATGGCCGCTTCTTACTGTTTCTGTAGTGTTCATATTTTTACAGGGTGGGATTACTAATCCCACGCCTAACCCTCCTCCTTTCTCAATCTGACTTGGGACAGGCTATGGTGGCTATGTTGACCAATGCTAGAGTACAAGATAGTGTCATCATCAAAGATGTTGGTCCACTGAAGCAAATAACTACTACCACCACCACTACTACTACTACTACTACTACTACTACTACTACTACTACTACTACTACTATTACTACAACTACTACTACTACTACTGCTGCTGCTACTTTGGTGCCACATGCAGTGTATGGCGTTACTACTACTATTACTACTATTATTATTATTATTACTACTATTACTTCTACTTCTACTACTGCTACTACTATTATTATTACTATTATTATTATTGCTACTACTACTACTACTACTATTACTACTATTATTATTACTACTACTACTACTTCTACTACTACTCCTACTCCTACTACTTCTACTACTACTACTACT
>RDPX01000524.1:255858-302337 GCA_003991215.1 Morbakka virulenta | reverse complement strand
GTATTTTTGCACATTCTTGCTGATATTATTCATCACTTAGTACACACAGTTGGCTTCATGAAAGTATTGCTATGTATTATGTATAAAACTATGTTGGTTATCTATTGATTTTTTAGCTGCAGGACAGATCCCACTCACTACACCAGTCTCGGGCGGTGCAGTCCCAGCTGTTGCATTGCCACAAGGTGCACAGATGACAAGGCAGGCAAGAAGATTATATGTTGGAAACATACCGTTTGGTATAACAGAGGTAATTCAACGCTTTTTGAAAGATTTTAGGAGGTGACAATATACAACTACAAATTGTATGAAGCAGTAATTGCCCAGTAGTGTTATCATCATCCTACTATGTGTAAGAGAGAGCTTCCATGTAAGAACCAAGGCATCACTGTTGCGAGCTGTTTTGGCTATTGAACATTAACTTGTAGGATTGTAAATCAGTAGCATATGAATGCCTGGGAAATAAACATTGCCATGAATGGTGTACGGGATTCAAAGCTTGTTAAAGTGGGGCAGAAAGCTGAAAGATAATAAATAAGATAAGGATTTGTTTTATTTTCTTATGGGGAAGAATTATGCGATTTCTGGTTGAGCAAAGCTGGAAGGAGTTAGTAACGTGGGGATTACCTGCCTAACTGCCTCTAGATTAGTAAAGATGACTTTACAATTACTAGTTGTCAGAGAATCATTAAAGCTTGAATGGTTAAAAAGTGTGTGAATTATGTGAAAAATACCCAGAACAGAAAGCATGGATGAATTCTGACACTAAGTAATCAGGTTTGAAAGCTTGAGCAAATATTTCGGCAAGAAGAAAGGAAAGTTGCATTTACTATTAATATTAGTACTGCATATCCCGATGTTGATGAAGGAAAGAATGTTGGATTGACTAGATTAGCCAAAAACACTTGACCAAGAACTCAGGCTATAGGCCAAGGCATTATTCTATTTTTGTTTGCATATGACCTTGTAGGTGTATTTAAGGGTAATCTAAGTCTTATGTCAAGAAGGATATAATTCCTGTAATACTCAGAGCCAATTTTTTGGATAAGTTATAACCAACTATCATTTTTAGTTGCATAAGAAAGAAGGCATATCACCTTCTGATGGAAAACCATTTTTAAAAAATGAAGAACGGAACATTGAAAAACTCGAAAAAGTGATACTGGCTTAAAAGAGAGAAATGCTTTATTCCATCTTACCCCCATGGGATTCTCTTTAGTAAAAAGTAAGCCATTGATATCATAGAGGTGGACAGAGCATTGCACATAGAAATGTTGGTTAACGTGATAACAAGATGATAACAAGAATCTAGTATTTGAGCAGGGCTCACTCTTCGTTCTTCCACACATTGTTTCATCTCCTGTTTGTATAAAAAAGACATAGATCAGCATAAACAAATGGTTGAAAATCAGTGTTATGGTCAGAAAAATAAGGCTTTTAATTAAAAACAAACACATACACTACTGGTTGCATGTAGAAAACCGCAATTAGTGATACAGAAGGCTTCATTTTTTATGGGTACTTTCATTTTGGAATATAATCCACGCATAAGCTTGAAAAGACAATAAGGGCCCTTTCCAGGTTACCATAGATTTTTCCTAAACCCCAGTTATTGGAATAATCGTGTCTAGCCCCTTGGGGGTTTCCGTAGTTGGACATTTACTGTAGTAACCTTAACGATCATTTGTAATGTTTGAATGTTTGCCTTTTTTTTATTTAAAGGTCTCTTAATGTGTTGAAATACTGTTTAAAATCCATTGCGATACCGAGTGTACGTTTAACAGTGAACACGGGATCCTTCTTATTTGAAATATTGAAAGAACAATACAATATATTACTTGTTGATTCGATTCGATGTAGTATTTAGTGTTTGATACACTTAATTCTTTGACAGATTTTTAAAAATGTAGGTTTTGTTTGTAACCAATATGTTCTTTGATAGGGAAGGTAAGAACTGCAAAGTGTCTTTATACGAGTGTTATTTTCTTGGTAGGAACTTATGGTAGACTTCTTTAATGCAAAAATGCACGAAGCTAAAATTGCCACTCAACCAGGAAACCCAGTGCTTGCATGTCAGATAAATCTTGACAAGAATTTTGCCTTTTTAGAGGTAAGTCTTCGCACTTTGTTTCAAGTTGGACTAGTGTAGTTGTTTTTGTTCTTTTGTTTATGTTTGTTTTAAGTTCTTAAGTATACAATGCCTTCTTACTGCTGTTTGAACCATTTTGACTTTGCTGACATCAAACCCGGGATGTATATATATGGGTGAGGCGACTTGTCACTACATTCATTTCCGTGAAGCGTTGTGTATGGTTGGGCATCAGGCAGTGTCTTCATTGAAGTACTTCTTAAGGCAATGCTGGCAGTGCTTAAAGGTCTCCCCATCTGCCGTCAATTTCAGATACACCGATTAGGTAAAAATTGATTATCAGTCTTTGCAGGGGTTTTTTTATATTGTATTTGACCAAGATTGGACCATGTTCCTGATTTTTTGAACGTCTGCTTGGTACATATAACCTCAAGTGTCAGAGGGCAGTTACCACGCTTTTCAATACATCGGGTGGAAAAAGCCAAGTCAGAGCTTTGAGCATCTTATATATCTAGATTGCGTGGTCACACGCCTTGAAGAGGAAGCCTGGCAGTGAGCGAGAATTCTGTGGAGAAACGAAGAGATTTTGCAGTTTGGGCAGAGGCTGAAAAAGAATATCAAGAATTGAAAAGTAGGAAAAAAAGAGAGGACGAGGTAATGTACCCAGTGTAAGTGCATAAATTGAGATCTTATTTTATTGTAGCATTTCTGCGGGCCAGATACAAAAACTCAACCTTTAATCCGGTTTTGCCGGTAAATTGGAATGACTTGCTATCATAAACCAAAATGCTGTTCGCTAATGATTGGTACTCTCTAAACCATATAACAAATTGTCTATTAACATTTTCTTTGACAGTATTTGATCAGATGTTCTACTTCACATTCCGACAAAGCAAGGCAGACAGAGAGACACTCGCATTGTGAAATGCAACATATCTGGTGTAATCAGTTGCACATTGTACTTGTTTTTGTTTAGTTTTGTTTTTTAATGGGTTTCCTTTTCTCTGGTTTTATAGTTCCGGTCAGTGGAAGAGACTACCCAAGCAATGGCCTTTGATGGGATCATGCTTCAGGTATGATGTTGTCTAGTTCAGAGCATAAATTTTGAAAATTACTCTTCTTTGATATGTTGAACTACACATTTCGATACTTAAGGTTACATTCGTCAATAAATAGCTTTGTATCCCGTGCCCGATTTCTTAACTAAAGGAATAATTTATTTTACACTTGAACAATTATTTCGTATATTAAATAATACACGAGTGTAGATGTTCTGGTTACAAGTGTGACCGTAAGACGCTCCCAAGTTAGCATTCAAGCAGCCCAAGTCAAGGAAGAGTAATTTGTTTGTAGTTTGCTTTCGACTACTTTTTTGGTCACAACACCATTACTCTGCACCATGGTTTAAGTAACTGCAGGTTTTCAAATAGACGCTTAAAACTGAAGAGTTTATATTCTACAACAAGCATAAACCAAGCATCTTGTTCGCTGGTGTCTTTAGAACAACATCATTTGATTTATGGTGTCTTTTAGTGGATGGTATAATGTTTATGATTTATGCTCTACCCAGTTTGAATATACTTGCCACTTTCTTCATTCTTTAGGAATACAATTTTGAAACGATGTCCTTAACTTATTTGAGAGACATTTACATTCATATTTTCCCTTGGTTTTAATGATTAGCTACTTTTGACTATTGACTATATTATATTTTATTATATTATATTATATTATATTTATATTATATTATATTATATTATATTATATTATATTATANTTATATTATATTATATTATATTATATTATATTATATTATATATTATATATTATGTTAGGGGCAAGCATTAAAGATACGAAGACCCAAAGACTACCAACCAATTCCTGGACTTTCAGGTATGTATTGGTGCATGATATGTATGGGGTAGGGATTAAACATACTTTCTTTCATTTATGTAATTGATTGTTGTGCTGGCATCAACAAATGCTCATATTCATGTTTTCTATTGTTTCAACATTGAAATTAATTGGAATTATTGACCAACAATCACCATAAAATCAGACTGCACCGTATCTACCACACAGGAAATAAGAACGCGTGTATTCCTACCTAAGGTGTATTTCTTGAAACACTTAAGGGTGAATTTTTTGGCGAATGCCCTGAATATTTTTCCAAAAGGATTGACTGAAACGCAAGTCTCCTGTTATGCTCTCAAAATCATGGGTGTTTGTATTTCAAGAATAAGTGTATTTTCAGTTACGGTTTTTGTATCATTTGACTTGGTGGTCGTAACAGTGAAAGACAAAGAGGAAGGTTGAAACTTGCTGGGTAAACAAATCGGTGTTGTGTACTTTTACATAGCTCACACAAGATGGAAATCGTCCGGTTTCCCTCAATTTACTTTACCTAAATCTTTCGATTTTAACCTGTATTTTGACATTCAAAACTATTACAATTCATTCCATATATGGCTTAGCTTTTGATTGGTTACATATTTGTTTTCTTGCAACTTGGTCTCAATTTTTTAAAATTTTATCTCTTTTTTTTTCATTTTTAGAATCAGACCCAGTTCATGTCCCAGGTATGTTATGTATTTTTAGAATATTTGAACGGTTGATACTACACTTAAGTATTGTAATACAATTTTGTATATTCCCCGAAATCACCAATTGTACCCAGACAGTAATGATAGTAACTACGTAAGGTATCATTTATTTTTTGTACGTATATATTTATGTCAGTTCAAGGTAACAGTTGCCAAAAATGAAATATAAGTATTTGGATCTTAAAGCGACATGTTAATTTATTTACAAATTAGATGTTTTTGTAAACTCTTCTTGACTTCAGGCCTTGTTAGTTATGCTTGTAAATATCATTAGTGTTAGTTTCTTGTAACAAGGTGTATATATATATATATATATATATATATATATATATATATATATATATATATAACCTTTGATGATTACCACTGGTGCATTTTAAAAAATGAATCGTAGATATTGGTATTAAGGACCCATATGGTATATCGCGATGGTGCTTTTAGCAAGTAATTTTATAGGAATTATTGTATTGGATGACACGGTCATTTTTTCACCATAAAAATAAAGTGCATTATGAGTCGCTTTCGATCAGTCATTCTTTAAAAGTATGATTTGAATGAAATATACGGTTTTGAGAGGGTTTTTCTTTTTACAGTTTGTTTATAGCTTGTCGACTTTATTTGCACTGGATTGGGGCATGATTCAAATATGTGCTCAGACTGTGGTGATATTAGAAATGTGTCTGATGTAGAACAGGCTTTATTTTTATTTTTTATCTCTAAGTTGGTTAGTACACAATAATTTTAGCTGGAACGCATTGCTAATTGTGACAAACTGTTGCTTGATTGCTTTACAATTATACCGAAGTATACAGCTTTATATTGTAAGAATTCACAAATGACTATAATAGAAAAGTGAATGTTTTTGGTAACTTATTTGCTTTACAAGGCACGCTCAAGACTCACATTTTGTTGTTTTAAGTGACAAGGTTTCATTGTATTTTTTTGCACTAAACTGCGTGATTTTTTGTTGTTACAGGCGTGGTATCGACAGTTGTTCCGGACTCCGCACACAAAATTTTCATTGGTGGCCTCCCCAACTATCTGAACGAAGATCAGGTATAGTTGAAGGGCATAACTAGAGCATTTCATTGACAAACTCACCAGAGCATAGCTTGCTATCGTTATTGTGGCCGTTTTTTGTTTTTTAACGGGAGGTTTTTTCGGCTGCATCTGAGTGAGAATTGAACATGTATTTTTGGTTTTAATGTGTTGCAGTAGCAGGGGTATACTGATTTGAATTTCTTCAGTCAACTCATTGTATGACTGCATTAGATCAGACCATAGTGATAAAGATAAAAAAGAAAGAATTTAAAAATATAGTATAATTATATATATATATATATGACAGATGTATATATATATTATATATATTTATTTATTTCACGTGTACTTGACGTGATACCCATGTGTCTTTTCCCTTGCAAAAAGTTCCCTCGCTGAAATTTGTGGATTAACTCTTCAGTCTAGACTGCTTGTACCGTCTTGTTTTAGGTCAGACCATAGTAAAGAAGTTAAGAAAATCGTTGGTAGAGCAGTAATATACAGCATTTTCTTGCCTTTATCTTTGATTCCTTTTCTATGCAGAAAGTCAAGAATGTTCCTTTATTAAGCCTCGTGATAGTGTTTGTTCTCACAATAGTTACCACGTTTGTATTTTTTTATTACTATTTACAATTACAGTAATTATCATTATAGCTGTCAGTATTGACTAGGAAGTTAATGCCAATTTTTCTTATGTTTAAATACTCTTTTTTTTTTGTATTCTATGTTAATTCGTATGATTTTTTTTCAATGCCTTGATCAATTGCTTTTTACTATCAATAACCGTTGGTGAATCAGAATTCACCTTTTTTACTATTTTTAAGTGTGAAGGTAATCGTGCATTGTATGGGAACAACAATAAATTTAATCTTTAAATTTAATTAAATTAAATGGGCCCTTTTTTGAATTCATTATCTTTATGTATAATAAAAAGGTTTGAACGGGATTTTCATTTTGATGGTCTATATTGATTGAGTATTACATGAATAGCCTGACCTTGACAGAACGCGGGTACACTTATTTTATCTAAAGAGCATGTTTTGTTATTAGTTTTTAGAAATCCCCCCCCCCCTCCACCTTAAATAAAAGATATTGATAATACTGAGGTATAAGAAATGCAAAGATCGGGAAGGGGTCCTCTTTATTTTATTCCCCAATGAATAAAACCTCTAAACATTGAGTAAGGTTCATCAAGCTTGTGCGCAATCTCACTAATACTTTTCATTTTGCTTTTCCCCCAATTTTGTCCGTAGCTTAGGGGGGCCTAAAGTCACTCGCTACTGTTTGACTGGCTGCAGGCAAGTCTGAATTGGTGCCTTCTGTACTGTCTGGTCATGTCACTGAAAAGACATCTTCAAAAATTCATATTGGAACATGATTTTATTAATGTGGTGTATAGTGAATTTATTTATTTGTTGTTTTTTATTTATAAAAGAACGTTTTGTTATGCGTATGGTTTGTTGTTATTGTTGTTGTGGGTAGTGTGATTGCGTTCATGTGACTGTCGTGTGTGTGTGTGTGTGTGTGTGTATGAGTGTTGTCTTTGTGGATTTTTTCCATGTCTCTGTGAGTATATTTGCTTTTTAGGTACTGGATGTTATTATATAGCATGTAAGTTCTATAACTTTAATTATACTGAAACCTAAATCTGTTAGGTAACAATCTTGTTGTAAAAAGATTATATCCTTTGCTAGGATAGTTGTAAGCAAAACATGTGAGGTATTTCGCTAATTTATTGTGGGAAATATTTTTACATCATTATAAGATAGACAGCTACTTGTCTATTTTTTTATCCAACATGACACATTTTATTTAGTTGTTTTCAATAATGTGGTTATAAGAAAATCACACTTTATTTTTCTATAATTTTTGGCACAAAAATTATGTAATAAACCAAGACACAGTGGATTGAACGACGTTTGGAAATCCATTTCTCACGCTGCTCAGTACTGCTCTATGTTATTTGTGCTAAAATGCGATCATAAGTATATTGGTAACCTAATAATTATTTAAAGAGAGCATATATTTTGGAGAAATCCTTAATTTATCATTGTCGCGTTATCTTTTTTTTCTATTTTTAGGTGAAAGAACTTTTGTCATCGTTTGGTGAGTTAAGGGCTTTTAACTTGGTGAAGGACAGTGCAACTGGTTTATCCAAGGGATACGCGTTTTGTGAATACGTGGACTACAATTTAACAGACGTCGTAAGTTCTACATTGTTTTACACACGAACTTTTGCTGTTTACACTTCGCATAATGCATGTCAATAGGAAGTGAGGCAAATATCGTATAACATGAGCCTGATTTTTGTATAAAGCTGAGATTTTTAATGATGAAGAGCGGTCTCCTTAAAAAAGTTACCTACATTTTAACGCAGAACTAGTGGACTTTTAATATATATTTTTAAACTAACAGGTTTTTTTCGTATTAAAACTTTCTGTGTGAAAAAGGTAGGAAAAACCATCTAAAAATCCCCGTATGAAATACACAGTACTCAGTGTTATGTAGAAGGGACACAGCATGACAGACTCATGGACAAGCAGAGGCATAGTGCCAACTCAATAACTCGCCAGCGGAAATGAGCTACCGTGGCCCATGTGGAAGACCCTCAACAGACTTCGACTTAAGCAAGGCCGATGCAAGGCCTCTCTAAAAGCGTGGAACATGAGCCCCACCAGTACCTGTGACTGCAGCAGTGAGCAAACCATGGCACACCTCATGTCTTGTAGCCTCGCTCCAAAGTGCACCGCCGACGACCTTGCCAATGCCAGCGATGCAGCAGTGGCCTGTGCCACATTCTGGAGTGAAAAGATCTGAGATGATGACAGCCGCGAGACTCGACGAAGAAGAAAGTGTTATGTATGGATACCAGAGTTGCAGAAACAATTGTTAAAAACAGTTTCTGTATGTAACAGAATTGAATTTCCCAATTGGTGAGAGCCGTGCGCATCAACCNACTATCAATAACCGTTGGTGAATCAGAATTCACCTTTTTTACTATTTTTAAGTGTGAAGGTAATCGTGCATTGTATGGGAACAACAATAAATTTAATCTTTAAATTTAATTAAATTAAATGGGCCCTTTTTTGAATTCATTATCTTTATGTATAATAAAAAGGTTTGAACGGGATTTTCATTTTGATGGTCTATATTGATTGAGTATTACATGAATAGCCTGACCTTGACAGAACGCGGGTACACTTATTTTATCTAAAGAGCATGTTTTGTTATTAGTTTTTAGAAATCCCCCCCCCCTCCACCTTAAATAAAAGATATTGATAATACTGAGGTATAAGAAATGCAAAGATCGGGAAGGGGTCCTCTTTATTTTATTCCCCAATGAATAAAACCTCTAAACATTGAGTAAGGTTCATCAAGCTTGTGCGCAATCTCACTAATACTTTTCATTTTGCTTTTCCCCCAATTTTGTCCGTAGCTTAGGGGGGCCTAAAGTCACTCGCTACTGTTTGACTGGCTGCAGGCAAGTCTGAATTGGTGCCTTCTGTACTGTCTGGTCATGTCACTGAAAAGACATCTTCAAAAATTCATATTGGAACATGATTTTATTAATGTGGTGTATAGTGAATTTATTTATTTGTTGTTTTTTATTTATAAAAGAACGTTTTGTTATGCGTATGGTTTGTTGTTATTGTTGTTGTGGGTAGTGTGATTGCGTTCATGTGACTGTCGTGTGTGTGTGTGTGTGTGTATGAGTGTTGTCTTTGTGGATTTTTTCCATGTCTCTGTGAGTATATTTGCTTTTTAGGTACTGGATGTTATTATATAGCATGTAAGTTCTATAACTTTAATTATACTGAAACCTAAATCTGTTAGGTAACAATCTTGTTGTAAAAAGATTATATCCTTTGCTAGGATAGTTGTAAGCAAAACATGTGAGGTATTTCGCTAATTTATTGTGGGAAATATTTTTACATCATTATAAGATAGACAGCTACTTGTCTATTTTTTTATCCAACATGACACATTTTATTTAGTTGTTTTCAATAATGTGGTTATAAGAAAATCACACTTTATTTTTCTATAATTTTTGGCACAAAAATTATGTAATAAACCAAGACACAGTGGATTGAACGACGTTTGGAAATCCATTTCTCACGCTGCTCAGTACTGCTCTATGTTATTTGTGCTAAAATGCGATCATAAGTATATTGGTAACCTAATAATTATTTAAAGAGAGCATATATTTTGGAGAAATCCTTAATTTATCATTGTCGCGTTATCTTTTTTTTCTATTTTTAGGTGAAAGAACTTTTGTCATCGTTTGGTGAGTTAAGGGCTTTTAACTTGGTGAAGGACAGTGCAACTGGTTTATCCAAGGGATACGCGTTTTGTGAATACGTGGACTACAATTTAACAGACGTCGTAAGTTCTACATTGTTTTACACACGAACTTTTGCTGTTTACACTTCGCATAATGCATGTCAATAGGAAGTGAGGCAAATATCGTATAACATGAGCCTGATTTTTGTATAAAGCTGAGATTTTTAATGATGAAGAGCGGTCTCCTAAAAAAAGTTACCTACATTTTAACGCAGAACTAGTGGACTATAATATATATTTTTAAACTAACAGGTTTTTTTCGTATTAAAACTTTCTGTGTGAAAAAGGTAGGAAAAACCATCTAAAAATCCCCGTATGAAATACACAGTACTCAGTGTTATGTAGAAGGGACACAGCATGACAGACTCATGGACAAGCAGAGGCATAGTGCCAACTCAACAACTCGCCAGCGGAAATGAGCTACCGTGGCCAATGTGGAAGACCCTCAACAGACTTTGACTTAAGCAAGGCCGATGCAAGGCCTCTCTAAAAGCGTGGAACATGAGCCCCACCAGTACCTGTGACTGCAGCAGTGAGCAAACCATGGCACACCTCATGTCTTGTAGCCTCGCTCCAAAGTGCACCGCCGACGACCTTGCCAATGCCAGCGATGCAGCAGTGGCCTGTGCCACATTCTTGAGTGAAAAGATCTGAGATGATGACAGCCGCGAGACTCGACGAAGAAGAAAGTGTTATGTATGGATACCAGAGTTGCAGAAACAATTGTTAAAAACAGTTTCTGTATGTAACAGAATTGAATTTCCCAATTGGTGAGAGCCGTGCGCATCAACCCTTTTGATTTTTTGTAAAGAAAAGTAGTTAATTTTGTGCCAAAGTTAATGGATTTTGTCATAAAGAATTGACAAACTTTGCTTTTTTGAATTGTTCTTAATAACATCCTGAAGGAACAGTACATTCAGTTAGATTTGTTCAGTTATTCTGGGGTTGTGGAAGAGAGAATTATTCATTTATTACTGGGTGTAATTAGTAAGCCAACTACTTTCAATGACTGTGACAGGATTTGCAGGTCAAAACTATTTTCTAATTATATGGTAACACGAGCACCTAGCGGGATAGAATTATAACACAATAAAGAACTGCATCAATAGCTTTAATAGGTGTCTCTGGATGACTACAGACAACAGAAATGCAGGTAATATTCCCAGGCTACAACAAGGGCCACACTTTTGAAAGATATTTGTGTCCCTGCCCGGCTCTTTACTTTTGTGAACGAGATAATAATTTCATGGCATTATGTTATCTCCATTCTTCAGCATAAACATTGACTGACTTTTCCACAGATCTTATGTTGTATATTTGAAACAACAAATTTTTACGAAATAATTTAGTTCTTTGATGAGAGTTTGTTGTCGCCACTGGAAGCTGAAGCCCCCCCTCCTCCCCAAATTGGTTTAGAAAGTTATGAAACTTTGGATTCAATGTTTTCTTGTTTGCTTATTTTCCAGTTTGTGCGGTGTTATCACTGAAAATAATCTTTAAAACACAACAGAATGTGAACCCAGTAACCACGTTAAGCTTAATAACAGATAATAAAATACTTGAAATTCGACCATGAAACAAGGTTCCACATTTCTTGGAAAAACTTTCGAACGAAGTTTGCCGTTGCTCACAACTGGTTTGTACTCTCATGAAACTGGGTGCCTGTGTGAGCTTATTTAAAAATGGCGGGTGTCTACTGAGACGCTGACGACCATCTACTACTACAGTAGTACTTGTATTCTTGGCCGCTGAATGAAACAGATAAGTTTTGTACAAAAAGGAAATTTCAAGTGATTTACAGAGATTTATTATATTTAAGCCCTTATGGTCAACTTCCAACTGAAACTTTTCCATTTCACTCGGAAGTACTTTGAAACTTTTTTATCCTTCACGCTTGCAAGGGGTTTCAGTCCGCTGGAAGATAACAATCATTCATTTGAATTTTTGTTTCCTATTTTTATTATGTCGCAAGTTTTTTCGAGTTGATTCGTTGTTTTCCTCATCATTACCATTCTTAACAACTATACTTACTATTGCTATAATCGTACCTATTAATAATAAAATTGCCATTAATGTGGATGTTGTTTCAAGGCTTTAACCGTAAGCAGTACTTTAGTCGTCATTTCTTAACTATTGATACGGCAGAAAAGATTGACTGGAATATCATTACTGGCAAACAGTTAAATAACGCAGTATTTTATAACTGTACCGTACGAATCTGTTAAGGATATAAGGTAACCTTTCTTGAAGCACAGATTTTTTTTATTTGTACAATGCCGAAGAAATTTCTGTTGGGACATATTTATAAGCACCTTTTGCACCTTTTGCAGCATGCACTTTAGTCAGCTGTAGATATACCATGGGACTCTTAACTTCCCATTGTCGTTTTTGTATGTACGTTTACGATGCCTGTTAAAAATGCGTCTTTTTGTTTTTCCAGGCCATTGCTGGGATGAATGGTATGCAGCTTGGTGACAAAAAACTAATAGTTCAACGAGCAAGTGTTGGTGCAAAGGGAGGCACAGGCGAGGTAAGGGCAGGTTTCCTTGTTTAGGAAAGACAAAGCAAGTGATGTTAATATAATTGTTGGCATATAATATTGGTTTTGTTTACTTCTTTTAAGCAAACCTTTTTTGTTTGCTCCACATGTGATTTGTTTTATTTGTACGAAGTACGGTATTGTTTTAATTGCGCATTTTACAGCGCAGTGGGCTAAAATATCGCAAAAATGCATAAACTATTGCACCGTCATTATTGCCTGTCTCAGTCCATTATGAAGGTAGAGTATAAAGATGTATTTGAACAGCTTACGATTGCATATTTCTTAATTTCTTGTATTTAGGGGGGTGAGCTTAATCCAGTCCAATTACAGATACCGGGTCTAACAGACATCAAGCTAACCTCGACATCGGAAGAAGCTACAACAGTGTTATGCCTGATGAATATGATAACAGAAGAAGATCTTGGGGACGACGAAGAATATGATGGTATGTGTTTTGAAGTTGTATCGATTTAGACGGGATTCTGTAAGCTCTTCATTTGTAGGAGGTGTTTCTGTAAAAAGGATTTTGCATTTTCCGTATTCGTATTTTCTAAGCTACTCATTATTTATAATCACTGTTAATAAATAGACCAACACTTTAACACAGCCTCGTAAAAGATCACAGTCTATTTAAAAATGTTTCTTACAAATGAGTTTTATAGAAACCTATTTATATTTAAAAGGGTAGTAAAGAATTCCTTTTTTTTTTTCGGGTCATGATTACGGTAGGTAAAAAGTATAACGACAGTTACTTATGATTTTTTAAAAATCGTCATTTTGAAGTGTTTACATATTTGTTTGTTGCAAGCCCTACCTGTTAGATTTTTGCATAATGAATATTTTTTGTGAAAGCTATATATTTCAATGTACTGACAAAGTCAGCGTGTGTTTTTTTTCTTTTCCTTTGTACNTATTCGTATTTTCTAAGCGACTCATTATTTATAATCACTGTTAATAAATAGACCAACACTTTAACACAGCCTCGTAAAAGATCACAGTCTATTTAAAAATGTTTCTTACAAATGAGTTTTATAGAAACCTATTTATATTTAAAAGGGTAGTAAAGAATTCCTTTTTTTTTCCGGGTCATCATGATTACGGTAGGTAAAAAGTATAACGACAGTTACTTATGATTTTTTAAAAATCGTCATTTTGAAGTGTTTACATATTTGTTTGTTGCAAGCCCTATCTGTTAGATTTTTGCATAATGAATATTTTTTGTGAAAGCTATATATTTCAATGTACAAGACTATGGTACACGTTGTGTAATATTGCCAGACTGTTAAAGATTACAAATAAATAACTATTATTTAATTTTAAAAGTAAACAGTTTGAATTGCTTGTTAGATTTATGCTACTGAAGGCTCTTTGACTCAATAGAAAACATGCGTTTTTTTACGGTGACCACTAATGGACAATACATAAAATAGTGAACCAAAGCACACATCTATTTATACCGCAAAGGGTTGTTACATTACAACTTGATAAGAGCAACAGACGGTAATTTGTTAAAGGATACCTTTTCTGAGTGTTACTGCAATAAAACGCAGAAGGGCCCAGCCCAAATCAAACTTGCTTCAAATAGATTGTTGCTTGGAATATGCTAGAAGTGAATTGGAATAGAATTATCCAGAGAGAAATCATTCATGCCTTGTGAGATTTTTCAAGTGATACTATCAACTGGCATTAATTGTCTGATCAACGTCGTCATTTTAACTCGAAGTACACCAAACTACGAATTTTGAAAAATATCAATGCTGTATGTAGCAAGGGAGAGAATGGAGCTTATAAACTAGAAGGAAAAATGTGACGTAACGTTACACTTAGGAGAAGACATTAAAGTGTAACAGATCTGGTTGTTTAAGCAAAACCAAGAAATTAGAACATAAGAAAAGATATCCTGTTCATTTCAGTCATTAAATGTTGTTCTATTGAATTGGTAACATCTTGTCCACATGTTACCACAGAGGCGAATTCCTTGTGCGATGAAATAAAAGAGATTTTTTGCAGTAATAGATTTGTGGTATTTTGATATTTATTCGTATTCTCAGGAGACCGCAGTGGACCACAGCTGTCATCGTTTAATAGAGACTAAGGTTTTTGATTTAGACAATAAGTTCCTTTGATTGCAATTGTCAGCGTCAGACGTCAACTTTGAGAAATTTGAGATTAATTTTTCTTGAAGAATTTCTTTGGATGGGGTTTTTTTGTCGTGCGATTTTGTTTCGGAAAGCAAGAATGGAAAGAATGTCATTTTGATTTGCCATGAAATCTCCAAGTTAAAGGGTAATTTTGTGTGTCATTTGTGCGTTGTCTGGGAAAGTTGGATCAGCACTTCAGACTGCTTGTATCTTGAAAAGATATGGAGAGTATAAAGAAGAAAATTAGTGAATGGAGCATAATTTCTCTTTTTTAATGAAAATACTTATCTCGCAAAATCTGAATAGTTGATCTCTTGTTCATACTCAAAAGAGACCCGTGTTCTCCAAATGGATGGCACTACACTATGCCCTGTTCCCATCTCTTTTTTCCAGTTGTATGCAAAGCTGAATATACTGAACTTGTTTGAAATTTCAGTCACCGCAGTGGGGAAGATAAATTTTGTTTTAAACAATGATAGATCTATTTTGAAGCCGTAGAATACATGACCACAAATGCCTTGTGCTGTGGTTACTAGTTGGCTTATCACCCGTAGTTAGCCGTTGCGTGCAATTTACTCCAAAGCAAGAAAGAGTAGAGATGTTGGTAGTTACCACGTTGTTGTCAAGCCTAATAAGCTAATATTTTACTAGTCATTTTATCAAGACAAATATGGGAAAGGACATAGTATCACTACACTGGATGGCCAGTGTAATTTGAAAAATTGGAAAAACGTTTTTGTGAAAATCCTGCTAAGAATCCTGGAAAGGCTACTTAGGATGACAAATTGTATTTTCTATTTGCAGTTTATACTTCATTAGTTAGGAATATAGTGATGATGAAATAAATACGGCTTTTTTCACCCTCCTGTCTACTCTTCAAATTGATAGAATACACATTACGATGTAACTTAATAGTACTTTCAGTGGAAGAATGGTACAAAATTCTTTAATTTAGGAAGTAGTTTTTTTAGGAGAAGCTTGAAAAATGTAAAAGACCCTTCATCAAGCACAACTTTGCATTGTTGTCTTAAGACCACCGAAATTGGTGGGGATACAGACATTACAAAACATACCTTATTTTATTTACTACATATTGATTGTTCAAAAACCATCATAAGGCAAAAATATCCGACTGAATATTTATTTATTTGTAAAGGTGATTAATTCTTTAAATCTTATAATAGAAACTAATTGATGATAGAGATTATTTAAACGGCGAAATTATTTAGTAAAATTTCTTTTATTTTCGAGCCATTGTCACGTTGGTCGTCACAGGAAAATTTGCTAATGATTTTTTTTGGACTTTGGACAGAACATGTAATGCATATCAAAGCCAAATAGTGAGTATAGTGTGTGGTATCACAAACTCTCAAACCCTCTCTTCTTGGCAGCAACATTCTTAAGTTTATTGAATGGAAAGCAAATAGCGTCTTCCGTTTAATAGAGATTTTAGTGGCAGGGTCTCCTACTTTAGTTGCAACAGTGATTGGCAGTATGAAGCTTATATGAATTAGCGGTACTTTCAAGGTGTACCTGGAATCATTGATAAACAAAATCCGTCACGTCGGAAGCTTGTTTCAGAGCCCCGTTTCAGCTACCCTTCTACTTGTTCCTCTACTAGTCCTTTTGATGCAGTGCGTTATACAGAAACAGTTGGCACCGATTTGTTATTGCACTATGAAGGATTTTTTAACTTTCCATGCCTCGGTGTCTAACGCGGCTTGTATTTGAAATGAAAACAAGATATAAAGGTTGATCTTCTAATTTGTATTCAAAAAATGTTGGTTCATCCATGTTTTTAGAAACACTTCACTTTGTTTGACCCTTTACCAGAAGTCTTACCTTCAGTTGGAATGAGTGCTAATCTATCCAAACCAATGATACAACAACACTTAAAGTGAAATACAGCTGTGGTATTTGATTTTTTTAAACGCGACAGACAGGAGTTTCTTTTTGGAACGTCTTGAGTGTACTCTGCGCAGTGTCACACATGTACAATATCAGGCTCCTTTCACGATGCTTTGTTCAATATTTTTTTCCCTTTAGAAATATACGATGACATTCGCGACGAATGTGCCAAATATGGTACTATAAGAAGCATGGAAATTCCACGACCAAACCCAGACTACTACGTACCAGGGGTTGGAAAGGTTTGTATCAAATTGAATGTTAAATTGAATTGGCTAGGTTTCGTGTTGTTACACTATTTCCTTTAGTATTCAGACCAAGTAAGAATGATACGTAAAGTAAATACTTTTCAAGGTTGTCTAATGGGCTATTACTACTTTGGAATGTTGTTTTAAAATAGCCAATATTCAGTGTTGTTTCAAAGTCATCTAATCCCCATAATACATTCAGAAAGGCAGAAAATGCAAACTGAATTGAAGCATCAATTTATTTTACCTAATAGTCCTCTTTGGATAAACTCTTACAAAAGTATGTATTTAATTCAGACATTAGAGCTGCAGAGTCTTACGTTTTTACCTGATGGAATACTATATAACCAGAGATAAAATTGATAGCATTTGTGTAGTAACTTTTTTCCCGTTAATTTTGTTAACCAAACGAGTTAACACATTTCGAAACCAGGGTGATCGTAAAAGACCTTGACAGATTTTTTGCTTGCTTTTCCTGGACTTTTTAGTGATGACTTGGAATTTGAACAGACCAGCATGTGTGTTACCCCGCGCTTGTTTGTTAAGAATTTTTTACTTTCTTGTCCTGTAAACAGCTAATAAGGGATGATAAGAGAGCCGATATGTTCTAAAACCAATCAAATACATGCCTTTGTCATTTTATGCGGTTATGTTTAAGGGAGAGCCAATTTTATTGTTTGGATTTTGACTGTATAGTTGTTTCAAAATCAATCTTATGAACCAGATCCATAATGTTTGTGTTGTGCAATGCACTGCACCATTTGGTAGCATAATGTTGAAGTGAATGAGTGTTACATTTTTTCTCTCGGGGTTTTTACTTTAAAATTTGTTTAATCGCAATGAGAATTGTTAGTTGTTGCTGAAACCATCGGACGTGCTGAAAAAGCTTCGATAAAAAAGACGTCATTGAGCATGGCATAGTCGCTATAGCTGTGATGTGATCGTAAACACTGATCCAATATTTCATTCATTTTCCATTTTTAGTGCATTTTGTGGAAGAGAATTTTTGTTATCCACATTGAAAACGGGTTTTTTGTTTTATTTCTTCGAAAATGTTGCTCATTCTAAGCAGGAGGAAAGATTACAATATTTAGCGTATTTGCCAATTCCTGGGCGGCAGCTTCGATGTTAGCTTTAAAAGTGAGACTATCATGGTATTGTTTAAGACAGTAGTAGAATGTTGTAAGGCCTCACCAAAATGTGTCATTTAAGTATTTTGGATGTGTTACATGTCAAATATGTCTCATCATTTGTTGAATTAAAATTGTTTCTGTTGATTTATGTACAACATGAACACTCTCTTCTTATTTTGATTTGTTTCATTTTTCAGATTTTCATTGAATACACGCAACCAAGAGAATCACAGGCAGCACAAGATGCCCTTGCTGGAAGAAAATTCGCAAATCGTGTTGTTGTGACGTCATTTTATGATCCAGAAAGATATTACAGCCGCGTATTTGCTTAATTGTACATTGGCATGTGGTTCTTAGAGATTAATGAACCCGACGTTTAGCCGGATGTTAAGCCACAGGTGAAGGTGTTGCCAACAGTGAAATTACTTGGAAAATGAAGTCGCAACTGACATGGGACACCTCAGCTTAATAAGACCACTTTCCTTTAAACTGCCGTCTTCTCTGGCGTGTAATTACAGTTGTTCACTTGGGTCCAGTTGAATGCGGCCGTCAACTTCATTTTGCCAACTACTTAACAGTGATTGCCCATTTGACTGAAAGAAGACTGCCCAATAAAGGCGTTTTCTTATTTTAAACTGTATTATACATAGTATCACAGATTACACGAAGTTTGAATAATTCTTATGGCTTTTGTATAGAGAACAGTTTCCAGCAGCCCATAGGTAGAAAGAGGAGACCCATCCGAAAGGAAGGTGCAGCAAAAGAAGGAAGTTTCTCCTGTTGACTTAATCGTCGAATATTTTGAAGCACTTCAGGTGTATTGGGCTCGTTTATTATGTTTAATAGAACAGAAAACAAGGATGTCTAACATTTTTTTGCATTAGTTTTACTTTTGTTTGTCGTATAGTTTCTAGGAAAGGTCGCGTTAAATGTGTCGCGTTGGTTTCAAATGATTTGGTAATTGCAACGTAAATGTTGAAACAGTTCAATTCAAGTTGAAGTTTTCAGAACTCTGAGCTTCCACACCTTGAAGTAATTACAGTACTCGACCAAAGCTGCTTCTCGTTTTATGACTGAATTTTCTTTTAAAACTCTGTTTTTTGTTCACCACGATGTTTCTCATCATCACCAACAACACCGGCTGTGCAGCCAATATAGGCAGATTCAGTTTGTACTGATTTGAAACTCATATCCAGACTTAGATCTTCATTCTAATTTGGTGCGATTATGTATGTATGTATGTATGTATGTATGTACGTATGTGTGAAAATATATGTATGTATGTATATATATATATATATATATGTATATATGTGTATATATATATGTATATATGTGTATATATATATATATATTTATATATACTCAATCTGCAGACTACCGTTTCGCCCTTTGTGTACCCATCAGTGCATCAGAGAGCTTCTGAGACATAACTCTCTGGTTATGTTGCCGGAGCACAATACAGCCTACAGAGTTACAGTGGGCTCCTGTCAGAGTGCTCAAACTACGCNATGTATGTATGTATGTATGTATGTATGTATGTATGTATGTATGTATGTATGTATGTATGTATGTATGTATGTATGTATGTATGTATGTATGTATGTATGTATGTATGTATGTATGTATGTATGTATGTATGTATGTATGTATGTATGTATGTATGTATGTATGTATGTATGTATGTATGTATGTATGTATGTATGTATGTATGTATGTATGTATGTATGTATGTATGTATGTATGTATGTATGTATGTATGTATGTATGTATGTATGTATGTATGTATGTATGTATGTATGTATGTATGTATGTATGTATGTATGTATGTATGTATGTATGTATGTATGTATGTATGTATGTATGTATGTATGTATGTATGTATGTATGTATGTATGTATGTATGTATGTATGTATGTATGTATGTATGTATGTATGTATGTATGTATGTATGTATGTATGTATGTATGTATGTATGTATGTATGTATGTATGTATGTATGTATGTATGTATGTATGTATGTATGTATGTATGTATGTATGTATGTATGTATGTATGTATGTATGTATGTATGTATGTATGTATGTATGTATGTATGTATGTATGTATGTATGTATGTATGTATGTATGTATGTATGTATGTATGTATGTATGTATGTATGTATGTATGTATGTATGTATGTATGTATGTATGTATGTATGTATGTATGTATGTATGTATGTATGTATGTATGTATGTATGTATGTATGTATGTATGTATGTATGTATGTATGTATGTATGTATGTATGTATGTATGTATGTATGTATGTATGTATGTATGTATGTATGTATGTATGTATGTATGTATGTATGTATGTATGTATGTATGTATGTATGTATGTATGTATGTATGTATGTATGTATGTATGTATGTATGTATGTATGTATGTATGTATGTATGTATGTATGTATGTATGTATGTATGTATGTATGTATGTATGTATGTATGTATGTATGTATGTATGTATGTATGTATGTATGTATGTATGTATGTATGTATGTATGTATGTATGTATGTATGTATGTATGTATGTATGTATGTATGTATGTATGTATGTATGTATGTATGTATGTATGTATGTATGTATGTATGTATGTATGTATGTATGTATGTATGTATGTATGTATGTATGTATGTATGTATGTATGTATGTATGTATGTATGTATGTATGTATGTATGTATGTATGTATGTATGTATGTATGTATGTATGTATGTATGTATGTATGTATGTATGTATGTATGTATGTATGTATGTATGTATGTATGTATGTATGTATGTATGTATGTATGTATGTATGTATGTATGTATGTATGTATGTATGTATGTATGTATGTATGTATGTATGTATGTATGTATGTATGTATGTATGTATGTATGTATGTATGTATGTATGTATGTATGTATGTATGTATGTATGTATGTATGTATGTATGTATGTATGTATGTATGTATGTATGTATGTATGTATGTATGTATGTATGTATGTATGTATGTATGTATGTATGTATGTATGTATGTATGTATGTATGTATGTATGTATGTATGTATGTATGTATGTATGTATGTATGTATGTATGTATGTATGTATGTATGTATGTATGTATGTATGTATGTATGTATGTATGTATGTATGTATGTATGTATGTATGTATGTATGTATGTATGTATGTATGTATGTATGTATGTATGTATGTATCTATCTGTCTATATATGTATGTATGTATGTATGTATGTATGTATGTATGTATGTATGTATGTATGTACGTATGTGTGAAAATATATGTATGTATGTATATATATGTATATATATGTGTATATATATGTATATATGTGTATATATATATGTATATATGTGTATATATACTCAATCTGCAGACTACCGTTTCGCCCTTTGTGTACTCATCAGTGCAGCAGAGAGCTTCTGAGACATAACTCTCTGGTTATGTTGCCGGAGCAAATACAGCCTAAAGAGTTACAGTGGGATCCTGTCAGAGTGCTCAAACTACGCAAGCGCAGTGAGCTCCGCATTACGCAAGCAACAGGTCCCCGAATCTCAGAGAGAGTGCTCAACCAAACTTTCGTACATGTATATATATAGCATAAAATCACATACAATTTTAAGTGAAAATCCAGTTGTAATATCAAAAGTAAGGCTTTTTGTAGCGAATTGTTGCTTTTGGCACTTAAGAGGGTTGCAGGTCATAACGATTTTCAGTTTCTTATTTTAATCACTGCCACCGAGATTGGCGCTGTGAATGAGCTCCTTGGCCAGAAATCTTGCCCCATTTTACTTTAAAACTCTGTCAACATCGGCCGAATGGTAAAGCGTTCTAACTTAAGTTGGAAAGACAGCATTTTCCAACCCCAGATTCAAGCGATTGGTAGTGAACACATCGTCATTCACCCACTATTTTAACAATCACAAACAAGCTAAAGTACCAGTGTCGACGCTGATATTGGTACAGATGATATTTTACATACCTGGTGCAGGTATGTGAAATATCTTATAGTTGAGGTGTCGTAGAAGACGAAAAGCTGTCCATTTCTGAAGCCAAACCTTTTCCATTTAAAGATAACGCGGTTCCTTACGTCGTGCTTGGAGATTATGACTTCGCACTTAAAACACTGCTCATGAAACTTTTGTCATAAGTTAGTCTAACTTCTGACAGAAGAATATACAACTACAGACATTGTTGTACACAACGCTAAGTTAAGAATCTATTTGGTACAATTAACAACCACTGGCGATTCGTACTAACATTTCTTTGTCACTACACATTGTCATCAATATTTACGTACAGAAAAGCAAATAAAGAGGGAATTATTGTTCAGCCAGAATTATTGACAATGAAAACACGTCTCGTGAATTGAAATCTCTAAATCGCATGCAACTTCATTTTGGCCAAATTAAGTTGCGTGCGATTTAGTCCCATTGGAGACTCTTTCAAAGGGACATCAAGCGAGCAGAAAGGTAAAGGAAAAAACGAGAAACTGTAAACAAGAACTTTTGCAACGAGGGAGCATTTACCATGGCAAAAAATAAACAAATTAAATCGTACCTAATGAGGGAGAAGTAGTAACGTTTTCTAAGAACGCAAAGCACCTTTAACAACTGCATGTTTTGCAGGGTGGGACTATCTGCAGGAGGCTTGAGCTTTGTAGATGGATGAGGTGTGGTCAATCATTTCAAATTGGGGATGGAAAAAAGGTTGTTCGTGAATCGCACCTTTCTTTCAAAGTATTAAAAACTACAACCATTATTTAGAAGTAATTTCTCATTAGTACAGCCAATTAGACAAATAGATAATGAGACAAGTTAACGAGAAATTATCGAGTTAAAATGTGTTCTTTATTTTTCTGAGCCGGATGGTCTCTGCATTCCTCATTCACAACTTTGAAAAATAAGAAATCTATATTTCGAAAGGACCTTTTCCCCCAAAAACATTTTTAATACAAATGGGGAGAATTGCAAAGTTGATCTTGCTGGGCATGCGCCCAATACACCCTTTGCGCCTGCTGTTGCTAAGGGGTTTTGATCAGATGTAATGCCTACCGAATACTTGCTCTGTTCAGTTGGTCGGGGTTCCACAGGGTTTCTAGTTTAAAGGTATTATTTACCCAAGTGATGGTGACTCTCTTCACATCATAGAATGGTTGTTTACGTAATAGCCTACCTAAACTACCTGTCCACAGATATTATAAATAGTGATAATATAAACTGTATTCAAGTAACTTTCATTGTGATTTGTGACGTGTATCTTCACAGCAGAATTTGCAAGATAGGCTACACAATTCTTTCATACACTCCATTTTGATAGTATGGCATAAGATTTTGAAATCACCTTAGTAGCATCCAGCTAAATTTGGAAAACGTTGAAGGTGCGCACAGCGGAAGATACCTTTAAAGTTTTTCCTGCCTTTTAAAAGGCTCTTTCTCTAAATCTGAGGTGTTTAAGAGGTAATTCTTTTTTTGATCGTGTTTTTTTTAATTTTTAGTGTAGAACGTGGTTTTGGTTGATATATCTCAAGATGATGTAAATCAGCAACTACTATTTTATTCGGTTAATGGTATTCTTCTATATACAAGGAATACATTCTTTTATCTCACTGCATTGCAGTTTCCAGGAACTACAAATGCTCCTAAAATAACATCATCATCCTCCTCCTCATCATCATCATTCGTCTTCTCCACCTATTTCAGATTGCGTGAATCAATATATGATACTTGTCTCCATAAATTTTGGTCATGGACAGCAGTATTCAGTGACATTAGGTTTCGTTTAGTACAATAGGTGATGTTGTTTTGCCCGCTTTTTGGTTAAAGTGTAGTAAAAACAGTAGGGGAGCCAGTATCGGTCCTTGTGGTACGCTATGGAAGATTGAGTAGGGTTTTGATGTTGCATTTTGATAGGAAACCTGCTGATTTCTCACAAAGAGGTAACTGGTAAGCCATTCACTTTCGATTCCCGAGATACCATATGATGCAAGTTTATTAATGATTGATCCGTGGTTAATCGAATCGAAAGTTTTACAAAGATCAATAAATACTGCACCAGTAAACTATCCCTTACCCATTGCTCGTCGGATCTCATCAGTAAAGAATGCGGTTGCGTGCTCAGTTGAACGATGACGGCGGAAACCGAATTGTCTATCTGATAATAAATTGTTCTCCTCAAGATGGTCCATGAGTTGCTTGTGGACACACCTTTCGAAGATTTTGGATAGCACAAGGAGGATGCTGATTGGTCGATAATTATCGAAACTGTCAGATGCTCCTGACGTGAAGATTGGTGCTACACGTGCTAGTTTTAGGTCATTTGGAACATTCCTGTTCGTAGGGAGAAGTTAATTACATNGTTGATATATCTCAAGATGATGTAAATCAGCAACTACTATTTTATTCGGTTAATGGTATTCTTCTATATACAAGGAATACATTCTTTTATCTCACTGCATTGCAGTTTCCAGGAACTACAAATGCTCCTAAAATAACATCATCATCCTCCTCCTCATCATCATCATTCGTCTTCTCCACCTATTTCAGATTGCGTGAATCAATATATGATACTTGTCTCCATAAATTTTGGTCATGGACAGCAGTATTCAGTGACATTAGGTTTCGTTTAGTACAATAGGTGATGTTGTTTTGCCCGCTTTTTGGTTAAAGTGTAGTAAAAACAGTAGGGGAGCCAGTATCGGTCCTTGTGGTACGCTATGGAAGATTGAGTAGGGTTTTGATGTTGCATTTTGATAGGAAACCTGCTGATTTCTCACAAAGAGGTAACTGGTAAGCCATTCACTTTCGATTCCCGAGATACCATATGATGCAAGTTTATTAATGATTGATCCGTGGTTAATCGAATCGAAAGTTTTACAAAGATCAATAAATACTGCACCAGTAAACTATCCCTTACCCATTGCTCGTCGGATCTCATCAGTAAAGAATGCGGTTGCGTGCTCAGTTGAAAGATGATGGCGGAAACCGAATTGTCTATCTGATAATAAATTGTTCTCCTCAAGATGGTCCATGAGTTGCTTGTGGACACACCTTTCGAAGATTTTGGATAGCACAAGGAGGATGCTGATTGGTCGATAATTATCGAAACTGTCAGATGCTCCTGACGTGAAGATTGGTGCTACACGTGCTAGTTTTAGGTCATTTGGAAACATTCCTGTTCGTAGGGAGAAGTTAATTACATATGCTGAAGGTTTAGCAATCACATGAGCAGAGTCTCTTAGATAGCATGTCGACAGATTGTCAAGTCCAGTTGCACATTTTCGTTTTAGTTTTTTGAGACACTTTAAAACATCTTGTTCTGAAACGTATTGGAACCGGAAGGGTGGGGCATTGTTAAAAGGTTGACTCGCGTATCTCCAAATAGTCTCTCAATGGGAAAGCTTTTTCCTTCAGTTTTATAGCAATTGATGAGAACAATTTACAGAATTTCTCACTGATTGAATATTTGTCGCTGACGAGCTTCTCTCCAACTTTGAAGGTTTTTGTTGTTGCTGTACTGGTTGAAGGTTTAACAGGAAATATTTCTTTGATAGTTTTCCATAGAGAGTCAGTCTTATTTTGGTTTTCTTGCAACTTTGTTTGAAAGTAAGAGCGTTTTGATCGATTCAACTCATTTTTAACGAAATTTCTCTTTCTGCGGTAAGCGTACCAGTCACATTCACGTTTTGACTTTTGTGCTTTTCGCAAAAGTTTGTCACGGGTATTTATGTGTTGTTTCAATTCAAAAGTTAACAAATGTTGAAGGTTTTCCCTTCACAGTTTTTTTTAAAAGGAGCGTAACAATCAATGGTGTTTTGAAGAATGACTTTTAAACATGTATAAAACGAATCAGCTGTTTTTTCACTGTATATTTGATCCCAATTGACATTCAATATTTCTCTGTTAATTGCGTTTACGTTATATTTAGAGTAATCTCTGCATCTGATTGTTTCAGATTCGTACTTGGTTGAATTAATTTTACGAGTGCAGGCTGTTAAGTTATGATCACTCAAACCAGCGATAATTGTAGCACTGTGGCTTATATTTAATGAATTGTTTGTTAAAATAACGTCTATTATCGTGGAAGAAATTTCACTGACCCAAGTTGGATCTTTTATCAATTGTATGAACCCATTTGTCTTAAAATGTCTTTTATTTCTCTATGGTTGTTAGTATTTAAATAATTGCAATTAAGATCTCCAATGATAATATCCCTCTTTTCTTTCCTTATTAATTTTATCAATCTTTTTATAGAGAGTCTGTGTGAAACTTTTTGATAAGTGTTTTGAAGAGTCAAGGGGTTTGTATATGACACAGAAAATAAATGATTTACTCAAGTTTGGGAAAATTTGAATCCTAATTCCTTCAGTTTCTGGATCTTCTAAATCTTCTCTGATGTTTTAAATTATATTGTTTCGTATATAGGCTCCAACTCCACCTCCAGGTCCGTTTTTTTCTGCAATGTTTGATAAAGTGGTACCCCGGAATACGGAAATCTGCTACGGTAGAGTCTGTTACAAAGAGCTCTGTGAGAGAAACAATGTCGAAATGAAGTCGATGAAATTAAAATAAATCAAACTCTGTGTAAAAGTACTGATATACTATTAAATTGGATAGTAACTTTTGAAATAACCATCGGATATTTATTTAGAATCCTGAAAAACAAGTTTCTACATCGGAGCAAGCGAAATAACGTCTGTTCGTCACGCTAGGTGGTTCCCCCCACGCTAGATGGCTCCCCCACGCTAGATGGCTAAAAAGTCTTTTGTTTTCTTTCTAATATAGTCATGAAAAATTCTTAATTATCTTACAGTTGTAATTTGTATGAGTTCTTCTGTACTTGCCTTTCTTAATACTGCTTCATTTTCATCCAATATATTCACAAGATTCTTTGAGTTGACTATTAATGAATCACTTCTCTATGGGTGATTTAAATCCATTATTTATTGCTTATACTTCTTTTTCTGCTTTCTTTATCTCGTATTTTAAAGAGTCACAAGTCAAATTGTAAACTCTGTAGTTCAGATAAATTGACCTAGTTATGTTTGGTCTTTGGTCCTGGTTGGTTGGGCAATTACACTCAAACTATCTCTCAAACTATCTCTGATTTTGCTTACCGTAAATGGCTGGAAATGCTTTATTTTCATTTTTTAAAAAATTCACATTGAAAATACTAGTTGTTAAAAACCTGTTATACCTATGAAATGTATTACAAGCACCCTCTTTTTCTTTCCCTAAGGCCTCTTTACCTATCCATTTAAAACAACCTTGTTTATCCACTTGGCAATTTCTTTAGGTTTTATATATTCTTTTAGATGCTTCCTGTGATGTTTTCCTATGTAGGGAATCCCACGTTTGATGTCTCTTTGCTTTGACTTCAAAATGTTTTCAGTCAGGCTCCTGGAATTATGTAACACCCCCTACTCTCTGGGCTTCCCATGTCTGTACCCTAACAGCTCTTTTGGACTCTCCTAGATTGGATCACTTTTCTCTGTGATGCGTGTCTCTTGGTACTAGAGTAAGTCGACTTTAAGATATTTTTTTAAAAAACTCAAGGAAGTCAAACCTGTATTGTACCCCCTCGACAAAGCTAATCAAATTTTAAAACCAATCAAAATTTTCCTAGAGCCTTAACTGCTGCGGATACTAATCCGGTTGCAGAGTTTCGACGTGGGAGAATGAGGTTACCCTTTGCCACAACTACCTCCAGGTCACCCTTGGGAAAAATGTAGCACCTTTTGTCATACCCAGAGACCTTGAAATACCAAATTGATATATCTGGCGGAGTTGAGTCTCTCTCATGAAAAAGAAACTCCTCAGGCTTGAAATTTCAGCTTGGTAAGTAGGGCGGCATACCTGACCAGGAGAGATTAACCTCTCTAATTTTTTTAAAAGACGCTAGTCTATGGCGTGAAGAATGTCAGAGATAAAGATCTCTTTAAGAGTAGATAGACCCCTCTAAGCTTCTTAAGGCAAACCTATCTAACTTGGTAGGTGAATAGATACCACTTGTCTGTAAGGATAAAATGAATTTGACTAATATGATAGATACTAGGAAGAACTCGTACTGCATCGCCAATTGTGCGGTTGAACAAGGGGTGCGACTTTCAGGGAGTTATAGTCAGCCTGAGGTCAGAAGATCTGCTATTGATTCTGACCCTCCCATTTCAAGTCTGCCTGGCAATTCTAAACCTGATGCTACCAACCAGAACTCAACAGATGTACCACCTGCTATCAGAAAACCAAAATAAGAAACACTTTAATGGACAAGTGATGAGTATAAAGAAGTTTTGTATGTATTTTACATGGCTCTTGGAAAACTATCAGAGGCTAATAGCACAAAATGCATATTCAACATTTGGAAGGTTCGAAATCATGAACACGACTACATCTTGAGGCTAATAAGTTTGCAAATCTCTGGAGAAATATCCTCAAAAATAAAAGAGAAAGTGAAGCTGAACCTATGATTATTCGTAACAAGATAGCTTTTGATGTTGATATGGAAGGAAAGGAACCAGAAACAGAGAATGATAATGATTTATCGGTTGTAAATGTGGTGAATATTAATGAATATTAATCAATATGAGAAAATGTAGTAAGAGTTGTTGAATCAAAAAATGAATTTAATCTATTTGCGAAAGCAGTAGATCAGCACAAAAAATGAATATTTTTTTTGAGGCTGAGTTAATTGAGATTGGAAAGATCAAAACTGAAAATTTTGAATGAACTTGGGAAAGTTAAGCTTCTTGAAATAAAAGAAAAAGGACAAATACCGATAGTTAAGGTTAGAAATAAACCTAAAGAATGTTTTAAGATTAATACTTGAATTTGAAGAATGGAATAAATTTACTGAGTTGAATAAACTAAGCTATGCTACTGGAAAAACCTTAAATTTCATGGTAACAAAAGCAATATTTAAGAAAAAGAACTTGAAAAGAAACAAAAAACATCAACAGGAAGAACAGCTTTTTTGCAGCTTTTTTCTTTGCCCGGAAGTCAAAAAGAATATATTGACTGATATAGGGATTGCACTTGCACTTCTCACTAACGCAAATAGACTAAAATTGGACAGAAAAGCAAAAGCAATAATCGAATTATTTAAAGAGGAATGTCTAACGATCACAATGGAAACTAATCTATTTGGAACCAATTTTCTTGATGATTATTCGATCTAAAAACTGGAAAATAGTTCCCATACGGAAAACCTGACGACAAACCATTATATGCGAGTAAAAAATGCAACCAGAGGCCATCTATTATCAAATAGCTTCCGAAGATGATAGAAAAGTGATTAACCAGACTATCATGCAATCAAAAAGAATTTGATAAAGCTAAAGGAACAAATGAATAATCTTCAAAGAAGATTGGTTATAACAGAATATTATTTTACAAGAACAAAGTGCAATCAGTCAGGAAGAGGAGAATGAAGATTACTTGCTTTAAGCCACTTTCCAACAGGAGTGCAAAAACAAAGATTGGAAAGTAATTTATTCAACTTTAATAAAACCCACAAATTCCATCGTATATTGAACCCCAACACACGAAAACAACTATTGTTACAGCGCAAATAACGAAAATGTAATCAAGCAAANTCTGACCCTCCCATTTCAAGTCTGCCTGGCAATTCTAAACCTGATGCTACCAACCAGAACTCAACAGATGTACCACCTGCTATCAGAAAACCAAAATAAGAAACACTTTAATGGACAAGTGATGAGTATAAAGAAGTTTTGTATGTATTTTACATGGCTCTTGGAAAACTATCAGAGGCTAATAGCACAAAATGCATATTCAACATTTGGAAGGTTCGAAATCATGAACACGACTACATCTTGAGGCTAATAAGTTTGCAAATCTCTGGAGAAATATCCTCAAAAATAAAAGAGAAAGTGAAGCTGAACCTATGATTATTCGTAACAAGATAGCTTTTGATGTTGATATGGAAGGAAAGGAACCAGAAACAGAGAATGATAATGATTTATCGGTTGTAAATGTGGTGAATATTAATGAATATTAATCAATATGAGAAAATGTAGTAAGAGTTGTTGAATCAAAAAATGAATTTAATCTATTTGCGAAAGCAGTAGATCAGCACAAAAAATGAATATTTTTTTTGAGGCTGAGTTAATTGAGATTGGAAAGATCAAAACTGAAAATTTTGAATGAACTTGGGAAAGTTAAGCTTCTTGAAATAAAAGAAAAAGGACAAATACCGATAGTTAAGGTTAGAAATAAACCTAAAGAATGTTTTAAGATTAATACTTGAATTTGAAGAATGAGGGAGCCGTGGCTTAATGATTAGTGCACTGCACAGTAACCAAGAGTTTCGGGTTCAATTCCCCGAGCTGTCGAGGAGAATTTAGAACTTTACGAAAAGAAAAAGCCATTGGTTGGCGTCAGGAAGGGCATCCGGCCAAAAAATTCCTCACTGCCAAATCAAAGTCCCTGTGAAGGGCACCGTCTGAGCCCCAATTGCTGGGGGGAAATGACGTTAAAACTAAAAAAAACCAAAAAAAACTTGAATTTGAAGAATGGAATAAATTTACTGAGTTGAATAAACTAAGCTATGCTACTGGAAAAACCTTAAATTTCATGGTAACAAAAGCAATATTTAAGAAAAAGAAATTGAAAAGAAACAAAAAACATCAACAGGAAGAAAAGCTTTTTTGCAACTTTGTTCTTTGCCCGGAAGTCAAAAAGAATATATTGACTGATATAGGGATTGCACTTGCACTTCTCACTAACGCAAATAGACTAAAATTGGATAGAAAAGCAAAAGAAATAATCGAATTATTTAAAGAGGAATGTCTATCGATCACAATGGAAACTAATCTATTTGGAACCAATTTTCTTGATGATTATTCGATCTAAAAACTGGAAAATAGTTCCCATACGGAAAACCTGACGACAAACCATTATATGCGAGTAAAAAATGCAACCAGAGGCCATCTATTATCAAATAGCTTCCGAAGATGATAGAAAAGTGATTAACCAGACTATCATGCAATCAAAAAGAATTTGATAAAGCTAAAGGAACAAATGAATAATCTTCAAAGAAGATTGGTTATAACAGAATATTATTTTACAAGAACAAAGTGCAATCAGTCAGGAAGAGGAGAATGAAGATTACTTGCTTTAAGCCACTTTCCAACAGGAGTGCAAAAACAAAGATTGGAAAGTAATTTATTCAACTTTAATAAAACCCACAAATTCCATCGTATATTGAACCCCAACACACGAAAACAACTATTGTTACAGCGCAAATAACGAAAATGTAATCAAGCAAACAAACGCAAAGATATTTAATGAAGAAATCAAACATCAACTATAAAATTGATAAGAAAATTAAAGATCGAAGCCACGTTGCCACTAAATGGAAAGTCTTGAAAGCCTGCCTTGTCTACAAAGCGACACTCACCACAAACAAAAACTATTCCGTTTCCCACGGAGCATACAAAGGAGAATTCAAGACTTATTTCAGCAGCCATACGAAATTGTTCACATTTAGGAAGTATGAAAATGATAATGAATTTTCTAAATTTATTTAAAATTTGAAAAACAACAAATTGAATTACACATTGGAATGGAATATGACCACCAATACATCGCTGTATAAGTGTCGAACAAGGTAAGATTTATGTCTATCCGAAATAACTTGCACAATAAGATCTGAACCGGAAGACCTTTAGAGCAAGCGCACTGAGCTAATCTCCAAATGTCGCCATCGAAACAAATACATTTTGACTTACATAAACTGACACACGGTAATTCAAAATGCGAAGGATATAGTTCGATTATTCCATCTATGTAGTTTATATTTACCTTAAATTAATCTAATTTTATTTTTTATCATTATTCTCATGTGGGAATAGACCGACTCTCTCAATTATCATTTCTTATATAACTCTGACTTTTTCTTTCCCTTTTCTTTCCTTTTTCTTTCCTTTTTCTTTCCTTTTTCTTTCCTTTTTCTTTCCTTTTTCTTTCCTTTTTCTTTCTTTTTTCTTTCCTTTTTCTTTCCCTTTTCTTTCCCTTTTCTTTCCTTTTTCTTTCCTTTTTCTTTCCCTTTTCTTTCCTTTTTCTTTCCTTTTTCTTTCCTTTTTCTTTCCTTTTTCTTTCCTTTTTCTTTCCTTTTTCTTCCATATATTAAAAGCTGTTGGCCAAGGTTTGTTTATATTTAGCCCGATGGTTGTTTAATAAACATTAAATTCTGAGTGAAAGGTAAAAAAGTGTAATATCTTACTTGATTGGTACTTATAATTTAGTCTTATGGTCGTACTGAGCACTTTTACAGGAGACAAATGAAAACCACGGTGTATAAAACAATCCCAAACTTAAGTACCAAAAGGAAACCACATCATCAAGTATACATTTGAAACCTTAAATATAAAAATAAACATACACCCATTATTGAATTGTCAATTTTGAAATCCTCAGCCAGCTATTGTAGTATTGCGAAAAAAATATCATTTATGTCTCCAAGGAAGGCAAACATTATCACATATTCAAAGCAAGGAATGTTACTTAGTAAAAGAGACATATTAATTTCCGAATGCTGTCTTCAAAATGTATTCTTGATAGAACATTAGAACACTAGCGACTCATCTCAAATAACCTACCTGTGCAAAAGCGTATTCTGTTGAGCTGTATTGTGAATATTTTATCTGCGTGTGGCAGAACATAGCAGAGCATGGGTGAAACTTGTAGTGACACAAAAGAGTTTAAAATGTTACAGCTCTGTTTGTGGAACATTGACTATATAAATATAAATATATGTATACATATATATATATAATATAGAATACATGTATTTAATATGAGAAAGTTGAACTGTAAAGGAAAAGTATTCTTTAAAATTGCTTGTTCTTACTGTTTCACGAGTTCTTTCTTGAATTTCTCATATACAGTCGATTGGTAAATCTAAATCTGTGAGATTAGCCTTGATTTGTTTTCCTGATAAATTCAAAGTAACGCCTTTATTTAGTGCCTTTGCTTTTTCAATTTGCTTTATCTGGGTTTGGGTTAACAAAAGCATATGTTCACCATTCAAATCATTCTTACTTAATCTGAGGTGAACAGCCTTTTTAGTTTTAGTTGCATTATGCAGCTTATCCTCTTGCGTTTTTGAGATGTTTACATTATATTTCATATAACTCATGTCATTTTTGTATATGAAATATCCTATTTATTTTCCTTCTTTGATATGTAATCGAATGGTTAAGTTCTCACCCTGCAAGTCTATTGGGTGATTGTTCTGATTAGTTAAGCAAGCTGACATACTGCTTATGGTTTTCAATGTTACTGGTAGATATACCCTTTGTCTAGATTCTTGGATAATTTTTTTACCTTCACGCTTTTTGGAAAAAACGAGTACAACACGGGATTCAAACTACCATTGACGTATGAATGGCCAATGATATTGTTATACACTAGTAGTGTGTTTATACTTAGGATATTAACTATATTTTCACCTTCAACAGTCCATGTATATTTTTTATGGTTGAACCCTAGAACTAAGGCAATACTGGTTACAGGTGTAAAGTCGACAGTATATCCCCTTGTCATTGTCAGAATACATTTTAAGGTGTTTCTGTTTGCTGATATTGTCATTACATTTTTAGCAAAACCAAGAATTTCTAGTTGACTTTGGATATATGTATTTATTGCACTCAACTCGTAGGCTCCTTTCAGAATAGTTTTCTGATGATTTGATTTTCCATCATTAAATACAAATACATTATTCCTTGATGTAATATTGGAAAAGCTCCATGCAGTTTCTAAATTAACAAGAGATATTTCATAGCTTTTGTTTTGATCCAATTCAAGATGTGGGTTGAATTCTGTGTCAATTCTACTTCCACTTCTACTAACGATAAACGTGCAGCCTGGCATTTTTATGTTAGCTGATTTTTTTAATACAACGGTCATTTGAGTTCCATCACTTTTAAATTTCAACACTCTATCACTGACACAGTTTGTGAGTATGTGCATGTACATTTAGACTAAGCTGACATTCAATTAGTTTTTCTATATTTTATAGCATCAGGTTGACAATTAGCATCAAACACATATAGTGGATACAAGCTTTTATATTCAGATGCATTTATAGACCCATTTGAGACCAGTTTATTCATTGCATTATATATTTACAGAAACTCTGAAACTTCTTCGAACATTCGACTACATTGCATTTTATTGAAATTGAGATGGTAATCAATCGCTGGATATCTAACATCATTTAATTCCACATTTAATGTGCTCAAATCGTTCCATATCATTTGGTTTTATAATGGGCATATAGAGAGAACATTTAGACAAATGAAATTATCTTGCGTCAACTCTTCCAGCTTACAAAACAGCTTCATTATCAGACTGACGGTTAAGAACTAATGTCATCTGAAAACCACACAAAACCTTTTAATAATCATCCCCCGAACATGTGATAGTGGGACTGAGAATGAAAACGTTCCTTTAGGGTTACTTGCCATAAGGTAACTTTTACGCGCTTTCATCCCCCCACTGTTATCTTTTACGAGGGCACCAGTGTCTTCAAGCCAACACATGTTCATTCCTTCTGCTCTTGTCTGCATAAGTCCACATTCTAAACATCATATTTAAGTGACCCGAATGGTTTAATCTGTCAACCTATTTACCACTAAGCGACAGTGAAATACTGTTGAAAAGATAAGGAAGGGCATTGTGTTGTAATGCAATCAGGTTTCAATCTGTGTAAGCAGTATCATCTACTTTTTGCAATTGCCCTTCAATGGTAAGATAAGCTTTAGCTAGATAGTAAAATTTGTCAGGATGATTGATGTGAATGTAAATCTCATCCTGCTGGTTTACATCAATACCAGTTTCAGGTTCGTACTTATGATACTGGAAAGACTCGGTGCTCTTGTCTTTGTCGAATTTCTCTTTGATATCGAATATTTGTTTAGTTGCCATTTTTACTACACGAGATTTTATGTTACATTGAAAAAATAAGCATATTTATTGTAAAAAATGATTTAGGTTACAATAGCCAAACAAAGTTTGATATATACGATATTGTTAAACAGTTAAAGATACCCAATTTTCGAAGACTTTTCATGAAAGATGCATTACCCAAAACATCCCCTAAGACTGAGTTGGTGTTATGAACTTTAATGACTCGAATCAACAAGGATCTCACTGAGTATGTTGATACAAACAAAGTTCAAACAGAATTTCTTTTGATTCATTCGGATGCATAACACCTTTTGAGCTACAAAGATATCTACAAAGACCCTCAAAATATAATAATGAAACCTTATGCATTCAGAGAAAAACTGAGCAAGTTCAAGAACCGAATACAAAAAATCTGTGGCCAACTCTGTTTCCACATTTCAAAAAAATCTCAGTGACGATGAAAGTTTTCAAGAGTTGATAAATATTATTTATTAATAAAACAATGCCTAGCTTGTTTGGAGAAAATGTTAACAGAAATACAAAACGAGGACCACAGGGACTCCAAGGACCTTAAGGACCACCGGGTAACTCAGTAAAACGGGAACAGTTACTCGAGTGGCCACTCGCTCCAGGACAATCATATACCTTAAAAACTGATGAAGATTTACTGAATCCATTTGTCAATATGGAATTTGTTGCTGGATATAACTACGGTCAAATATATAGCACAACAATTATACCTGCATTAGCAATGGATAAGGGTAAAAGAAACCCTACAATGATTCAGTTTCCTATAGCAATTGGGAATGTAACAATGATTATTGAACTCGTAGGACCAGGTTTCAAGACTGTGAGAATGTTTGAAACAAAGAGAAAATTAAAATATGAACTCAACAAGATTTTTCTAACATCTCCAATGGATCCAAAAGGGTTGGTTGAACCTCAAGGTGAAAGAGGTGGGAAATACGAAGGGGGGTATAAAAGTAAGTTTATTATGTTTTACGTACCTAATTAATGAACACACTTTTAAGAACGCCTAATTTTTACGCATCAAAAGCGAAGTCAACCGAGAAGTCACAAGGATGAAGTGTACACAGAAGAAATCAATAAGGTTGCATTGAGTGCTAATGACGACAAGGGAATGATAATGGAAAATTATTATATTTATTATTATTATTATTTACGAAATGTATGCAGGATAATCAATTCAAAAATTTTAGAAATATATACATATTTACAAAAACTTCTGTTGTCAAATGGTTCCTGTTTTAAGCTTAAAAGGAAAATAACAAAAAAGTATTTGAGAAATCTGATTTACTCACAGATTCGAAATCTGAAAAATTTAAAACCTCGATCAATCCACTGAAGCTTAACTTGGAAGATTGAATGTGATTTGCTAAACCCGACTGAGAATTTGGACTGTTGTCAGTTTAATTTGAATCTAGAAGCTAAAATTGGATGTATACAATAATATAAAATCATTTTTCATTTGGATAGAAACTTTAAAAACTTTGTCAAATAAAACTATAAATTCTTTTGTCGAGGTCGCACTTCGAACTTCAATTGGCAGTTCATTATATAATGTTGCCCCAAGAAATCTNAGGACAATCATATACCTTAAAAACTGATGAAGATTTACTGAATCCATTTGTCAATATGGAATTTGTTGCTGGATATAACTACGGTCAAATATATAGCACAACAATTATACCTGCATTAGCAATGGATAAGGGTAAAAGAAACCCTACAATGATTCAGTTTCCTATAGCAATTGGGAATGTAACAATGATTATTGAACTCGTAGGACCAGGTTTCAAGACTGTGAGAATGTTTGAAACAAAGAGAAAATTAAAATATGAACTCAACAAGATTTTTCTAACATCTCCAATGGATCCAAAAGGGTTGGTTGAACCTCAAGGTGAAAGAGGTGGGAAATACGAAGGGGGTTATAAAAGTAAGTTTATTATGTTTTACGTACCTAATTAATGAACACACTTTTAAGAACGCCTAATTTTTACGCATCAAAAGCGAAGTCAACCGAGAAGTCACAAGGATGAAGTGTACACAGAAGAAATCAAGGGAATGATAATGGAAAATTATTATATTTATTATTATTATTATTTACGAAATTTATGCAGGATAACCAATTCAAAAATTTTAGAAATATATACATATTTACAAAAACTTCTGTTGTCAAATGGTTCCTGTTTTAAGCTTAAAAGGAAAATAACAAAAAGTATTTGAGAAATCTGATTTACTCACAGATTCGAAATCTGAAAAATTTAAAACCTCGATCAATCCACTGAAGCATAACTTGGAAGATTGAATGTGATTTGCTAAACCCGACTGAGAATTTGGACTGTTGTCAGTTTAATTTGAATCTAGAAGCTAAAATTGGATGTATACAATAATATAAAATCATTTTTCATTTGGATAGAAACTTTAAAAACTTTGTCAAATAAAACTATAAATTCTTTTGTCGAGGTCGCACTTCGAACTTCAATTGGCAGTTCATTATATAATGTTGCCCCAAGAAATCTAAATCTTTTCTTCGTAGACTCCAGTTTCAGACGGGGTAGTCTTAACATTTTCCCTTTATTTCTTTTCCTGTTTTTCATAACTTCGAAATACCCTTTGAAATTTTCGCACACTGATTGATACAGTTGAAAACTTGAATACACGTACGACGATTTTGTAAAGTTCTTATTGATATAGCATCTATTTCTTCGTAAGAGCGCTTTTTGAAGATTATATCAAAAGCTCTCCTCTCAAAACTGGAAATCCTCTTCTTGACAGTATCAGTATAAGAACTAGTGATTATTGAGCAGTAGGTGAAAATCGGTATCAACATGGTCTTGTATAATGTGAGAGCTGCTTCGGATGTTAGTTGTGGACGAACTCTTTTCATCAAATGGAGTCTCGATGATGCCTTTTTATATAGAGCGTCAATATGGTCACTGAACGGAAGGGTTTGATCTAGTTTCACCCCGAGGTACGTGTATCTTACTGTATTTCGGGGTGAAACTAAAATTGGATCCACACGCTGGCATTTGGACACTACAAAACACAATAGGACATGATATGACACGAAAGGCAGAAAGGAAAAACGATATAACACAATAGGACATGATAGGATTGTGGGTCATCTTCGAAGATTTGTCCTACATCTCTTATCTAACCCTGTTTTAACCATGTTGGCCGACATGGATGGTGGGACATGTTTTAACTTCGGAAGTCAATTTCAAGAAATCGTCCAACACATGCTAGCATGTAAACCGGACGTTAAACCGAATATGATGATGATGATGATGATGTGTGTAGTTTTGGAAAATGAGCCATAGTCGCCCTTTTTTTACTACTGATGCCATTTTTTCAAGCAAAAGTCCCTTTGGTTCCTATATTGTCTTGGTGTAAGAAGAAGGTACGTTACGAATAGAAATCAAGGCTACTGTTGCCAATGAGCAATGATAAAAAAAGGGACTAATAAGGTTGTTCAATGCCAATACCATATAGTTACACTAACTAGAGTATGCTAGATATTTCTATAATTATAATATAATATAATATCTATAATTGTTATTTTTTTTCTCTCTTTGAATATTTATCCCCCACTGTAGCTTTTATTGGCAAGTTAAAGGAGCCAGTTTGGCTAGAAAAACTTCTTAAGTGCAAAGTGCAATTATTCGAAACATACATATCTTCGTCTTCAGTGCTGGTTATGGTGTAGGAACTACTGCGTTAAAATCTTTGACCAAAAATTGAAAATATTCTCTATTAAGCTACAGTCCACTGCTCCTCAGAATGATGGCTTGTTGGTGGAGGATAATGTGATCGCTTAGCTTTCTCAAATCCAAGCAAATATTATCGAAAATGAACTCAAGGATCATGTCCTCTACGGGGTTGAAATTTCGAAGCCGTGACTTTTGTTGACAATTGGTATTTTATGCCGCCTGGTTTTGTCTGGTGACGGTAGAAGTTTCTCAATAAATCATTGGTGCCATGGTGTGAGGTCAGTTGTACGGCATGGCACAAGAGCTGTCTTTTTAGCATTTTCTCAGCGTGGATATCTCTGGCAAATGTTTTCTCTAGCTTTGTAATGAAGCACAGAAGAATTTCTTGTTCCGATGGCTTCGCTAACAGCACCGAATGAATTTTTTGGTAATCCTAAAGTTGTCCCTTTCTGGAAATTAATATTGCCCTCCTCTTAAATTGGCGTCCTTAATTGTAAAAGGATGTGGGATCGTTCCTGGAATCAATCGGGCCCCTCCCACCACCACCATGCCCTACAATAGAAAGTTGCCATTTTGTTCTCGTCTACGCTGGTTTCGATTCCTGTCTGTCAGCGGTTGCTTCTGAGAAAAAAAAATGGTCTTCTGCAATGAGTTGGTAAAAAGTTTGCACCTTGAAAGAAGAATAAGTTTAGAAATGAAATAAAAGAAATATGATAGGAAATTCATCATAGGTTAATGATGGGAAATAATAATTCCAATACAAATAGTGACAACGAGGAGGATGAGAAGGAGGTGAGCAACGGTGAAAAGCTACTTCTTTTTGAGTTTACTTGAAAAGGTCCGGTGCCGGACCAATTTCAAGTTGGTCTTGATTTGTTACAGTTTTTAGCTTGAACAATGAAATAGACTTATTGTAGGTAACAAGGCATATCTCATTAGATTTATTGTAAGTAAAGATAGGTTTAGGGAGGGCCTTTTAATGATCCTACAGTTTTTAGTTTCGATATCAATGTAGATGGGTCATGGAATGAATGCTACAATGACAGGATACTTACACTCCACTTTAAAACTCGTTTTTTTAAAAGCTGATATCCATTTGAAAAAGAGAGGAAGGATGCCAGGATATGCATTTGTAGTGCAAGATGTCATTTCAGCTCGACTCACTTCAGCAGTGCACAAATGACTACCAAAGAGGAAAAATGAGCTGGCTATTTGATGAGCGTTTCTTCATGAATTATGATTTGATTTTGCAAACAGAAAAAGAAATCAGTAAACCCAAAGCTGTTGTACTGCTGGGTCTTTAACCTGTTTCGTTTTTATTGCTTTTATCTCATAATTAAAAAAACAACTTGACAACACATGTTGTAGTAAATGATAGCCAATTAAGAATAACATTGCAATGGCACAACCCATGCAAGATCTAAGTCTCTTCATAAGCAAAGAGATAGATAAATAGATACCTTTAACTGAATGTTACATTCAAAACATTAAACTAAAAAAACAGGTATCAACAAGCTGTTTTTTAAGAAACGAGACGAAAAGAGAACTTTGGGGGATAATGGAAGATAATAGAAATAGATTTAGGACAACGGTAATCCAGGCTTAAGATTTGTTGCAAAGACGACGTGAATGTGGTGATAAGTAGCTTCTTTATATTACTGAATGGCTAGATTTTTATTGATACATTGTGGAAAAACAGGAAAATGCATAAGATAACACAAGATTATGTAAAGCAATAATGTCAAAATGATACAGGGAAGCCTTGTTATATACTTAAAACAGACATTTGTTTATCAAAAGGAAGCCTTGTTAAGTTGAATGTTACAAAATGCCTGATATCAATAATAACACTTCAAATTGTGATGGGTAGGAGAGGCATTTTTTTTTACTAAAAATGTTATGCCTGTTGTAATACAAGACAGTCATTTATATAGCAGACCTTGCAGTGTGAGGTGCACTGTTAACACATTTGTAGATCTTTTTGCTGGCAACTACTCAAAAATTGTTGAGAAGGAGATCAGTTCTACATGCAGGTTTTCTTATGTTAATGAGGAATTGTGGCCTATAAAAGTTTAATATTATGAACAGGTTCTCCAATATCATTATCATATACATTAATGTTTAGGTGTTAATTAAAACTTACAAGGTTGATGTATGCACATTTGTTGGGTTGTTAAGTTTCTTTCTCTATTTGTTATGGAGTATTTAAAAAAAAGAAATAAGAAATCATCTACATTAGAACAACTACAGAATCATCTACATTTGATGAAATGTCACCAAGATTATCAATATGAAGGACATGTTTGGAATTGCTACAAAATTTAGAAAATTGTTTCATGTGCATTCATCAGTGGACAAACTGTATGGCAATGCAATTTTAACTCTATTTTTATTTTGGACAAAGACTTCTATTTCAAAAGTTACTGTGTTTCACAACCCAGTTTTTGCATTGCTTCTATACTCATCACTGACTCCTGCAACATGCCCACAATCAAAATCTCAGTGGGATCTTCAGATTCAGATTCAGAGGCAGATGTGAACTGAAAAAGACTTATCAAAGTGTGATACGTCTCTATTGTTATCTATTATTGGCTGATAACAGTTTGGTATAATTATATGATACACTAGAGACATGCCATTTTCAGCAACCAGGGTATATACTATCCTAATGTTGGACATATGGTTGGATCTTTTAAATACAATGCCACAATAGAGCCAATCTTTCTGTACTGCTCCAATTTTTTACTTGGGCAAAGCAATGTGTAAAAAGGATCATTGGCGAAACAACAATCAGCTGGCCAACTATAGAAGCCGAATGCAAATGAAAATTATTGATTGACATATTCATATGCATTAATGGGATTGATATTATACCTTTTCCACAATACAAAAATATATTGCACAGTATCAATATTCTTGGAAACAAATCAACGATCCATCTTCCTAAGATTAAATCTGAAGCTGGTCAATAATATTCCTCTTATCAAGGTGCATGTGTTTTCAACAGTCTGCCAGCAAATCTAAGAAATGAAATTTATCTTTCAAATTTTAAACAAAATGTTGGACTACATAATTTTAATCATTAATTTTGATTTTAACATTTACACCTCATTGAAGCACATATAGCTCAATTTGAAGATTGTTTTTAACCACATTTTTATATAACCATGTTTATAGCTTTTTGCACTCTGATATTTCACTTTCATTTTTTATTTTGTAGATCCTATACTGATAACAAATTTATTTTTCTGACATAGTCAACCTCATTAAATATGAAATAAATATAATATAATAAAATATAAAATTTTATTTTATTTATGAAGAAAGTTAAAAATGAATTTTGTTTTTGAACTGTAGATTTAATTGAAGGTAAGAAGTCATAGTTGTGAAGGACATGGTGATGTAAATAACATGAATAATGATATAAACTACATAGTAATTATATCAATTCTGCATGGTGGATTGGGTTAGTTTTATCTTGAAAGTTGAGTCATTGATATGTGTTGATGGCTTTGCTCCCCAGCTGTATCCCTCTGTATAGTATTTTTGCACCAAAGGTTTGGAGACCCATTTTAAGATAATCCATGCTTTTTGCCTCCTCGTTTTTGATAATTTTGATGGTAATCGATAATTCAGTGCCAGCACTTGTCTCTGACAAAAATAACCAAACTAGTGGAATCTGGAGTGGATTATTATGACAGGTTTGCCTTGACTATAGTGAAAGTAGGGATATTTATAATACATATAAGTTAGTATTCTACATTGTTAGTACAGAACAAATACTTCATGGTTATGTTGTTATTAAGCTATGGATTAAATATGAATCTGTTATTCAAGAAGAGTTTACTGGTTTCTTAAGTTTCTTCAAATAGTTCACCTTGTGACAACATTTTTGAGTTAAAGGGTATGTGCATATATTATTATTATTATTATTATTATTATTATTATTATTATTTTTTTTTTTTTTGGATTAACTAACAATACAATTTCCATCCTATGAATCAAATTACAAGATACTAATGAAGATGATAAAGTCAGCCATTATCATCCAATCCTGCTCACGGTAGCTTATGAGTAACAATCTGACCATTTTACTACTCTAAGCAGCCCTGGATGGCTTGAGCTACCAATTTTTGTTAGCTTCACATAAGACACCTCAAGTCAATAGTCCTGATAACACTTTTCTAATGATTGATTCACTTTCCCAAAGTACTGTCTTTTGGATTTCTCTCAATATTGCTTGGAGTTCTTTCTCATTATCAAACTCAAAGATTTTTTGAATGTCCGTTTTCAGTTCTTTTATTCCTCCACTGAGACAACCAACAACTATTGGAGCCACTTTAACATTATAATTTTCCCATCTTTCACCTATCTCAAAACATAATTTTTCATATTTCTTAATCTTTTCTTCTTGTTTAAGACATCTGTTCATTTTGTTTGGACATGCCATATTGACTAGCAAAATTGTTTTCTTCTCACTTTCTTCTAAGGTAAGATCTGGTCTTCTCATTCCGTGTTCCCAATCCCAATACAGCTTCTTGCCATCATTCTCTAACACTCTACCTTTTCCCATCTCTGGGTGTACCACTTTGTTCCTTCTCAAGGTAATCCTTTCTCCATTGCCCATTTGACTGCCAAAACTTTGAGTGCATTGTTGTGTCGTTTCACGTATTCCGATCCTGCAAGTTTTTTACATCCAGACAGGAGATGCTGTATTGTCACTTGCTGTTCTCCACACAACCTACATTCATCAGTATCAATGACTCCTCTTATCTTCTTCCACACTCTTGATTCCACCATCTGCTCCTGTAAAGTGAATATTGATGCCGTTTTTCTTGGATCTGTATTGCACTTTAACCATTCGTAATCTTCCATCTTGTATCTCAATGTATTCTCGCTCTACAGTGGTTTCTCTGCTAACCTTCTTATGCAGTTTCTTTTTTGTTCTGAATCTTAACTGCTTCTTCAGCTTTTTTCACGCCTCCTTCCAATCATCAAATCTCTCTTTACAAATTGTTACATTTCCTTCATCAAATGTTACATCTACAGCCACCCTTTTCACTGCTGCCTCCAGATGTCTCTTTAATATGGAATGCTCTTTATTCATTTTGTGCTTCCACACTACCCTGATCCAATTGTTAGTCGATGTTGCCATATAACATGCTACTCTTGTTTTGGTCTTGTCATACACATCTTTGAAACTTGTAAGTCCTCTTCCACCATCACTCCTTTTTGTGTATAATCTCTCATCACTTGTTTGTCTTCCATGGAAGCCTTCTCTCTGCAGAATACTTTTCACAATTTTATGTAGTTCATCTTTTTCTCCTTTTCCAAGATGAACTACATTCATCACGTACCCTGCCACTGGTATTACATGCCAATTTATAGCTTTCATCAAGCTTTGATCATTTAGGTTAAGTGCTAGTAGGTGGTCCATCCTCTTTTGGATTTCTTTCTTCACTCTCTCCATTACTCCTTTTACATCAATTTTACCCACTTTTTCACACCAGAAATTTGTAAATTTCGTTTTTGTCTGGATCAAACACGTCCATCTTTTCTTCCAACACTGTCAATCCATCTCCTTTGAGCATTTTCCCCCTTTTGAAGACTATTCCTGCACATCTGTTTACTTCATAGCAAGCTCCAATGCCCATACTCACTTTTACTATCATCTAGTTGTCAATCTTGAGTTTTTGGTGGCTTTCTTGGTAGATCTTCAAATTATCAATAAAAAGGCTATGTGTTCTTTTTTACTCTTTTGCCACAACACCTGATCACAAAAAGGAGCAAGTTTTCTTTATGCTCTCTTAGTTTTTCATATTGATAAAAACTGACTTGACCATTATCACTGATGAAAAAATGGAAGAGGTTGGTCCCAATTTAGTAGTATAAAAAATGTTGTCTTCTAGACCAGGCTTTTAATCAGTAAAATGTAGGTGCTGCCTATCATAATAAAAACAACAACAGTTTTATATTTTCAACCAAATGGAGTAGTGTTAGTTCATGAATTGATTACTAAATCATTTGTAACCAATAGATACTTACTTATTCCTTTAACCTCTGTTGTTCCTGGTTATTGGGGTGGGATGGCAAATGGCCTTCCTACTACTCTCTTGGTCTGATGTGAGGTCCTCCATGATATTAAGAACTCTCATGTCTGTTTTTACCCTGTCAAACCATAATTCCTAAGGTCTTCTTTGTGGTCACACTCTCAATCTCTCAGCCTCTTATGGGTGCCAGTACATCTTCCTCTCTTTTCTTCACATGATTTAACCAGCTCAATCTTCCAGTTCTCATCATCTGGTCCTCATCACACCACAGATCTGGTGCAGTCTGCACCTCTCAGCCACTTCAGAGTTAGTGACTCTGAAGTGGCTGAGAGGCTGCCATATACAGGAGCATGTGTCAATCACAACTCACTAGACCACTCTCTACATCCTGGGTGAGTGACCAGGTTTCTGTACTATACAGCATCACTGACCTGATGCAAACCTCATACACTCTGGCACAGCTGCTCAGTGGGATTTGTTTATTACAGAGCAGACCAGCAATCTCCATTTGCTCCAAGCTGCAGCTAACCTGACACATGGTGCTCTCCCACTCCTCCTTCCCCATCAACAACACCACTGAGGTAGGTGAAAGACTCAACCTCTTTGATCAGATCCTCCATTCTTGGTCCCCATGTGCTGTGCTACTCTTCTCTCACACTAGCATCCCCCCATATGCATGCAGGGCAGATGAAGACTCCTGCATCTGCAACATTTGTGTAGCCACTTTTTAAGCTGTGTACACAGCACATAGCTGATGCTAACTCCACTGTCACACACTCCACATGGATACTGTTCAGAAGGTAGAGAGGTTAGGCCCTCCTTGCCAGTCACCAGGATTTTTGTTTTATCTATATTTATTTTCAACCCTCTCCTTTCCATAGCTTCATCCACCTATAAAACTGCTGCTCCACATCCTGCGTTGACTCACATGTTCTGCACTCCTTGGTAGCTTCTCGCATGACCAGGTTGAAGAAAAGTGGACTTGGTACACACCCTTGGTACATAGCAACAGAGATATCAAAAGAATCAGATTATCACCTGCTGCTGCCAAACATTACTTGGGAGTCCACATACAGTGCCAACACAAGTCTCACCAGACTCTCACATACCTTTTGCCTTCTTATTGCCCACCCCAGCCCAAGCCACAGAATTCTCTTCAAGGGTTCTTCCAGATTGATGCCGATGTGTAGGCTTCAATGACTTTAGGGGAACTTCAACTTCCCTCTTCATAACATCTTGTAGTGGACCCTCCTAAGAATATGAAGCTCCTTAAGCTTCCACATCTTCAGTCTCCTCCTTCCTTTTTTGTATCTCCTCCCAACGTTTGTATCTTCATGTCCATCACTCGCAAGTCAGCCCTGACAGGATGATATTGAGTCACACAGCATTCTCCAGGAATGGCTCAGCAATCTACTGGCATGAGATCATACCCAGGATACATTACATCGATACATGGAGCATTAAATTTATTGTATGTATATCACTTCTTGTATTATTGAATCTTTGTTACAAGAAGTGATATACATACAATAAATTTAATGCTCCATGCTGCCCCCCGAAGACCATGCTTGGTCTCATTCAAGCATGAAATACCAGTTTGAGGACTGGCGGGGTATAGTCTTTCTCTCACAGGCAGGTGAAGCGCTCTTCAGCCTTAGATTGCAATCCCCTAGAGATGGT
>RDPX01000524.1:203009-244769 GCA_003991215.1 Morbakka virulenta | reverse complement strand
ACACCTTCACTTAAATTAGTTCCAGTCCCGTTTACGCAGTTATGCCGGATATCTTTGGATGTCATTTCATGGTATGATGAGGCAGTGTTTTTATAGGACGGGTGCCCTTCCTGACACCAACCCATTAAGGTAATGGGGACCAGTGTTTTTATTGAGACACCATCTCTAGGTGATTGCCATCCAAGGCTGAAGAGCGCTTCACCTGCCCGTGAGAGAAAGACTATACCCCGCCAGTCCTCAAACTGGTATTTCATGCTTGAATGAGACCAACCATGGTCTTCGGGGTAAAATATAAATATAAAATATTAATATATATATATATATATATAGGATATTACACTTGTTTGGCATCTTTCATGTTTATTAAAACAATTATCAGCCTAGAAATTTACAGACTGATAATTGTTTTAACAAACTGAGTTGCTAATTAAGTTTAATATCTTGTTTGATTGATAAATAAATAAATAAATAAATAAATAAATAAATGAACTATCATTAAAGTTAAGAAATCAAAAGTATGAAATTTTGCATTTTGATAATAAAGAAATAAAATCAAATTCACAATCTGAAAAACCAATAGATAATCAATGAATACATATGAACACATGCTCTGGGCATTTTTGCACTATTTGTCATTTGCAGATGATCTGTTATTCATAGGTTTATTTGAATGCTAGAAGGTATTTTTTCCTCTAATCTGACCATAAATATAGTTCATCAAAACCTTCAATGCATACCACATAGACAAGAACTATAGTCAGTCAGCTTCTGTGGCTATAAAAAAGATTAAAAACTAGACAACATACTTATAGAACTTTAAAATCTGCATCCAGAGGGATGTAAATATAAATTGTATTCATTTGATTATTGGTATAAATAAATAGGTACTAAAAGTATAAAAGATCACTGTGAAAGGGAGAGAAGATGTCATCAAGAGAGATATGATGGAAGTGGGATGCCNAGGAAGGTGAACAGGAGAAACAAATAAGCCATGAGATGCAGTGTAGAGTGGCCCAACTGACAGGAGTTGGATGAAGACTGATAATTAAGAAGATAAATTAGATAGCAGTAATGTCCAAGTAAGGTCAATTTTAGCCATTCTGCTTACAGTTTTGGAAGATTGTGAAAATTATGGCACTGCAGAGTGATAGTGATATGTATTAGTTAATGCACCATCAGTAGTGTTGGGTATTTGTGATTTTTGGCCCAAAGTGTTTGGTTTTAAGCAGGACTTAAGCCTTTCAGGCATGCTATTTAAGGCCCAAATGCAGAGTTCCCCACACAATTTTGAGTTTTTTATTTTAAATCCTTGTTAAACAAACCCATATTGTCCACATGCATCAAAGATGATTGATGAGAACTTGACCCGAATTCCAGCACAATAATAAAAGGAAAAGCTGATCATAATGTTTGACATCCTGTCTTATGTATGGTGTATGTGTTTTTGAATGACATGGTGTATTTTTGAATGACAGCACAGAAGACTAGAACTGTGTTGTAGAGCAGTTTAGATAGCAGTGTGTTTTCTTTACTTTTTGATTGTAGTTTTTATCAGGGACTTTTCATTGTTGCACATTATTTCAGTGCTGGTGTTTTGCAAACACAGGCATTATTCATAATGTTCTGCTGTTTATGGTAGTTGGGCAGGAAGAAAAAGGTGGCCAACAAAGCACATGATCAAGAACCATAAGATTTACAGTTTGTTTGTTTGCACATGTTTGTTGTACTTGTTAGTTTTAAAGAAGTAGAGGAATTTCAAAGAATGGATGTATAATATAAGATAATTGACAAAGAAGGGGGTGATATAAAGTATAACTATGATTACCTTAAACTATCAAACTTGATGGTTATACTGGTTAATCTGTTTAGAAATTAAATATCATACCATGGATATCATTTGAAGAGAATAAGGTAGTAATTGTGTGAACTTCCTCTTTCACGTCTCTGTCCCCAAAGTATAATTTTGAAGTAGGAGGCTGGTTAAAAAGAATAAGTTGGTCATGTATTTCATGGTACAAATGTACAGATTGTTTATTGATAGGAAAAACGTTTTTTGTGGTCACCATTTCCATTATTGTAGTAAGCATCATCATCATTGTCATCATCATTATATCACTGAAGCCTGTAGAGCCATTGATTACTTTTTCTTGCATGAGATATTTGCAGCATCATATGGGCAAGACTTGTTTTCCTGTGTTGATATGTGAAAAGGCTACTAAGATTTAATGTTAACAGACAGTTTGTATTTTCTTGTTTGATGTTGTGTTTACTTATTGTTTTGGCTTGAGTTTTGATATCACATAACAACCATATTTTCCATTGATTTTTATATCCAGAGAAGATGCTGGTGAAAATCCTTTACAGCAACATAGCACAACTTTACAAAAGTGGGTTGAAGACAGAAAATTAAGAGGAGAAGTAAGTTGATACTACAACTTTTCTTTAATTAGATTAAAAGAATTTTTTGTTATCATTACAGGGAATGATTTCAACAATATAATTTAAATGATAATAATTATTTTCTGAGTTTACATATTTTGTTTACTTTCTAATCATAGAAATTAAAAGGAGTTTGATAAACCTCATGAAATGCATTTTTAACTGAGTACAGTTTTTCTGTAATAAATTATCATTTTTTGGATCTGAAGATTTTTATGTTTCGCTGTGTTTTTAGGCTTTTCTTTCCCAGTATTACCCCAGGGACCCATATTAATCAAACTGAACTGACAAATAGCAACAATTTAAAAAGTTTTTTTTATCACACTGTTTGCTGAAATGAATAATGTTATAAATGAGGGGTATATTCTTCTTTTTCTTGCGTGAATTGTTGCAATTAGTTCAGCTTGGTGCTGTTGATTTCCCTTCATATTTTTTGATGTTGCATGTGTTCTGGGGTGGTGCTTATTTGAACTTAATGATTTGAAGGCCCAAAAAAATTAGATATGACAAAACATTGTAAGGCAGAGTAGCATTATAAGACTAACATATTTTCACATAGCAAGGCAAACATTCTGGGGCATATATTTGTTGAATTGGGATAGTTAAACAAAGTGGAGATTTTGATTAGTCCCAGAATTGGTTAATAATTTGGAATTTATACAAAGAGGTAGTTTTGAGAAATAAGAATATGATTCTTGGTGTATGAGGATGTTTGGTGCTATTGAAACCAACTCAGAATGAAATGGAATATATCTGTATTGTCGATCAATGCTATAGTTCAAAAGCTTCTCGACTCACAAGCCAGAAAGTCATTAGTTTTGGAAATACCCTCAAAAAAGGAAAACAGTCGATAGTGTTGCCATAGCAACAATAATAAGCGATTTATTGTTCTTTTCTTATAGGAAACGGTTTCCCTTGGCCAGTTTATTGACTTTTTTGCAAACAGGGGAGTTGAAAAGGATGTTGCAACGGAGGTAATATTAATAATCTGAGTTGATTTTTGTTAGTATACTTTGGTATATTTCCTAAGTATGACCCGATTTAAATGTTTCCTGTACTATATTGCATTCAGATTCGTCAGCACGGTTTAATTGATACAAAGACGGTGTATTTGATGAGATTTTGTAACAGTGAAATCAAAAAAATGTTTAAAATACAGAAAAATAGCGCTTTTTGTGAAAATACAGGTATATATGTAGGAACATTTGAAGTAAACATACATGTAATCTTTCCAAATATGTAAGTACATATGTTAATACATTTACATGCACCCATAACAAAGCCATAAGCCACTGGTATTGTTAAGTGTTGATGACGTATTGTAACTTGGTCAAGAAAAAGGAAGATTAGAATGATCACACAAGTTATCTTTCACGTTTCAAGATGTGACAGAATTCGGTATTTTTAATACTTAAGAGAGCCCATATTGGTCGAAACGTTGTTATTCGTCATTTATTGTAACGAGGATACAACGTAAAGTAATTCTTTTTTAGAGTTTTTCTTCACTGCAATTTAGGATTATGCCACCATTGTCTTTACCTGCCCTATTAAGATTGTAATCTGGGTAGGAGATTCTTCTATTCGTTAATAAAGGTTGCCATCTGGGCTAGGAGCCGTGGCTTAATGGTTAGTGCACTGCACAGTAACCAAGAGTTCCGGGTTCGATTCCCCGAGCTGTCGAGGAGAATTTGGAACTTTGCGAAAAGAAAAAGCCATCGGTTGGCGTCAGGAAGGGCATCCGGCCAAGAAATTCCTCACTGCCAAATCAAAGTCCCTGTGAAAGGGCACCGTCTGAGCCCCAATTGCTGGGGAAAAATGACGTTAAAACTAAAAAAAAAAAATAAAAAAATCTGGGCTAGAAATTGACTTATTGCTCAATAAGGATTGTCAACCTTCAAGAATTCTCCTATTTTTCGATTTTTCGAGAATTTTGCTTTTTTTCAATCAGAGTTTGTTTAGAACATGGTAAGAGTCCAAGAACAATAAGGAAAAGGTTGAGCTAAAAAAAGATCCATGACCTTTGGATATAGGCAGAGCTGTTTCTTCTGGATTTTTTTCAACCATATGTTGGTACAATGCTTTATGATAATATATTTTCAGGATGCTTTTTGGCCATTTGTTTAGCCAATATGTCTTGTATTTTATCTAGCCAGAGATAATATATTAATTTACTTTCTGCCCTCTTTGGTAACTACAAACTCTGGAATTGTATATTATTTGGAATCATCATTAACTATTATCCTTTTTAAAATGTTCTCCGATGGCTATGCTTTGATGGACATAAAAAATAGCCTTAAAACTAATGGGTTTTATCAGTTATAGGGTTGTGTTTTTCTTAAGATGGTTATTTGCTTAAGTAGTATGCTACGATTTGTTTTTATTCGTTATCTGCAGATCAATATGTTATTTCACTGCACGGGCAGTGTAGTTCCTTATCTACCACACAATATTTTGTGCATTGGCTTAAGGATACAGTCACTCTTTTCTTTATTTAAATGGGTCTTTACGACTTAGCTACAATCTTGATGCATTTTTGTATTAATTCATTATTTAACCACACATTTGTTCACCAACCTATGTACTTTTTTGTGGATGAATGGCATCTGCCTTGCCAGTTTTTGTGAATTTTGTTAGTTTTGGTATCAAAGAACTACATTTTGATTGTTTGAAATGTTTTGTTACCTGTTTAGATATTTAATCAGTTTGATATTGAAGGTGACGGAGTCGCAGATGTTGAATTATTTCAGGAGGTAAGATGGCTTTTAGTACTTGACATTTTACTTACGTTTTGTTAATGCCAGTAAATATTAATGATGTATGTGAAAGATATCATTGGGGTATATTGAGCTAGTATCTTTATGTCTCTTATTTGTGTTTATTCTGTAAATGGGTTTTTACAGCTTGAGAGAAATATGTATATATAGTAATAGTATTAAAGTATACCAATGTTCACTAAAAGTGCTCAATGTTTCCAGAGCGTTTATAAATCGATTATAGTATACAAAATAACTAGACAAATTTAGCAGTTACTACTAGTTTCATGTTTTCTTAACAATCTTCAACCTCCCTTAACAATCTTCAAAGTTTGAAGATTGTTAAGAAAACATGAAACTAGTAGTAACTGCTAAATTTGTCTAGTTATTTTGTATACTATACTCGATTTATATATATATATATTTATATATATATTTATATATTTATATATATATTTATATATATATATATTTATATATATATATTTATATATTTATATATATATTTATATATATATATATATATTTATATATATATTTATATATATATATAGGCATAAAGAAGAAGAAATGAAGAAATTTAGAAAGTTGTGTACTGTGTTATAATTTCCAAGTNTTTATAAATCGATTATAGTATACAAAATAACTAGACAAATTTAGCAGTTACTACTAGTTTAAAGTTTTCTTAACAATCTTCAACCTCCCTTAACAATCTTCAAAGTTTGAAGATTGTTAAGAAAACATGAAACTAGTAGTAACTGCTAAATTTGTCTAGTTATTTTGTATACTATACTCGATTTATATATATATATATTTATATATATATTTATATATTTATATATATATTTATATATATATATATTTATATATATATATTTATATATTTATATATATATTTATATATATATATATATATTTATATATATATTTATATATATATATAGGCATAAAGGAAGAAGAAATGAAGAAATTTAGAAAGTTGTGTACTGTGTTATAATTTCCAAGTTAGTTTGCAGCTTTATGGAAAAGGTGTAACAGCAGATAGCAATGATTGTAGATTGCGTACCGTAAGAATACAGGAGATTATTTCAAAGAATGATAACGCAGTCATCAGTACTAAAACGTAAAGGCCTGCGTTTAAAATCTAACTTATCATGAACTTGTCATTGGAGGTACGGTGTTTGCAATTTGACCCCAAAATTAGATGGTATGGTATTGAACAGTATGCTAACAGAGTTTTCAGGCTGCTCGACAAATTGCTTTTAATTGGTACTGTGGAAGAATCTTTATGGAATGAGTTAGGCCCCAGAAGATGTGTGCCGGCGATATAGGTAAACGATGGAAAAAGGTGAAATGGAGTTTGAAAAGTAAAGGAAAAAAGTATTTGTGGATGAGCAAGATGTACTGTTTGACTTTTAGGAAGGAGAAGGAGAAGAAGAAAAAGAAGAAGAAGAAAGAAAGAAAGGAAAAAGACGCTTTATGGAATAATATGTGTACATATGTGCCGATATGATAGGCATTCTACTTTTGAGTAATCAATTGTAGTGGCCAAGGTATCGAGAACCTCCTTGTACCTCGTGAAAGTTAATCTCTTCAATGGCTTCGTCACACTAAGTGCACTTTTATTTTGATGTTTGAAATGGAAATAGTAATTTGAACAAATGATAAAAATTTGAAAAGGTTTCACTAAGGTGTGTTCTCACCTTTCTTGGTATGAAACTCATAAAAATATGTTTTTTTGTAATTAATTAATGAAATACAGAATAATTTTTTTTTGAAATGTTGGTAAATGAATCCTAATGGAATTTTCAGTTGTATTTTGACGAGTCATTGGAAATGACTTTACAAATGAATGCTTGTTGTTTTTCTTTTTGTATTCTTATATTGGTTACATGCATGTAAGAGTAACCATTGGGAATTTTTGAATTTGTATTTTAGATTCTTAGTGGAAGCAGTGTAAATAGTGTTCTTACTTTCCGGAATGACCTTCAGTCCGTGAATAAACTTATGCAGGATTGTATATTAACACCAGGTAATATTAATTTTTGTTAAACTTCTCCAATTATTTCTCTTATTTATACCATTTGATACCAAAGCAAAACCGCAGACAACGTTGCTTTTTGAAAATACCCCTCTTTTTTTCCGTTGGTCGTATTTTTGATAAGTAATTCATTTGGACATCAAGGCAACTTATTCCAGGAGTAGAACCCCCTCTCTTTGAAAGAAATCTCCAAAACCAAACTAAAATTGTTGGATTATCACAGAACAATAGCCAAACCAATGGGTTTCCTACGTTAAATGGTCTTTCTTATTTTAAGGAGAAAAGTCAGCCATTTGTTTTTACTCCTATCAGTAGAAGATACATTTCTATAAAGAAAACCTATTATTTTTTCGGTAAGTAATTGCGTCCCGTCCGTTTTCTGGGTTATCTTTTAATCAACATGTGCCATTATTGAAGGAAGTATACTTTTGGTGCCCATGAATTATGATACCTTTGTTATTTTGAGTAAGGATACCCATGAGTGTCAGATGTGATTTTCACTTTCTTTGAACATCTCTACTCTTTACTTACCGCCCGGCCAATGCAACATGCAAATTCATGTTTAAAAGATGTAGTTATCTTCAAGCTGCGTCTTTGGCAACTTGATTGACTACATAAGAAAATCCAGGTCTGAGCAGTCCACCACGACTCGGAAGTTCTGTGCCAAACAAATTTTTTTATTGAAAGATACCGTGGATGTTTGACAACAGATCAACTTCAAGTAACAAGTGACACGTGGAACAAAAGTCGATGATCTCTTCTTGTTAAATTTAAACGTACGGAAAGCAACATAAATCTGGTCACAACCAACAACAATTCAGATGACTCTTACAAAGTAACGACTAGAACAGATTTTTTATTGATGCATGCCATGGTTTAAAGCGACGAGTTAACATACACTGCTGCACTTTCAATAACGTAATCGTGTCATTCACTTCATTTCAATTAGATTTTGTGGATTCTTTCACGGATAACAAAACAGCAGTGGAAGGACATGGTTGCCGTCTTGCCAAGGTATTTGTTTGACCATTTATTTTAATTTTCTTATTTCCCCTTTATGGTTCCAGGTTTTTAAGTTGGTTTTTGGAGAGATGAAACCAGTGTAGGGCTATCAATTGGCGTCGGTAATCGCAATCGACGTTACCGTGGGAAATGCTGACGTAGCAAAGATTTGCTTCGGCAAAAAGTTGCTAACATTAATAGGATATGTATTGCTACGCAAATTGAATTCAGCTTTTCTTTCACATGCTAACACTCACGCCGAGGTGTGTTTTGTTCACTTTATAAACGGGAATATTTTAAACAGGCTGAATTTTCTCATCCAATATATTCAATGTGAGTCGTTGACTGCTATTATGCAATAGATAGGGTAATCACTGGTATCTTTCATTTTAAATCAACAAACTACCTGTAAAACGCTCAGTTGCCGGTCGATGGTTGTTTGAGGTGGCTAATTTTTCATCAAAATCATGTCACTAGTTGCTATATCGCTAGCGATATCGCTAGCAATGGGAGCTAATTAAAGAACATTAATTTCAGACATTTCCTATATTCATTTTATTACTAGATCGCAAACCAGGGGTATAACTGTGGTGATAAAATGTATTCTAAGTGAGAAATTAAAAATGTGGGAGTATTTTTTTCCGGGGGGCGGTACGCTACCTCACTTTCGAAAGAGAATGTATTATTTAAGTGTTTGCAAAACCTCATCCATATAAGTAAAGAAAGGCGAATGTGAGAAGCCACTTATAATGGACAATTCGGGCAGAAACATTTCAGACAGAAATGTCGAGTCCCTGATATTGTCGTCTTGGTAAAAGAAAACTTTTTTTGTAAAGTATTATCGGTAAAACTTGAGAATTCCTTACGATGACACGGCTAATGTTGAGATGGAAAGAGTTTTTACATTTATGGACAGAACATAAAGAAAAGAAAAGATCCTCAGTCATGAAGATGTGGAAGCATCGTTACATTTGCGTGAAGACATTTGCATTTAGGTTTTGACTATTTTGACTAGACGTCTTACGATCATGCTATAGAAGTCGTCTTTAAAATGAATCGAGAAAGGGGTCAAGGACACTGCATGAACCAAACTAAAGTATTAAATGATGAGCAGGCCCTGTAGTAGACGTAAAAATTGATGATTTTTAGATGGTGGATGGAATTCGTTTCAGATATCGATAAATATTAGTGTTGAATATTTTATTTAATTCACACTTTAAAGAATATTTCGTATTTTTTACTGTTCTGAACCCCAAAACTGTAAATTTCAAATTCTGTTACATATCAACAATCAATCAAGTAATTCAGTCCACACATAGTCGCCGTCAAAAGACACCGTGTCAGAAACTGACATTGGTTGTCACATGATAACAATCAGTTATATGGTCAACGTGCCGAATCAGTTCCGAAGCAGTCTTCTTCATATTATTTGCAATGATTCTGGTGAGCTAAGCTCTTTGTCTTTCTCTGTCTTTATTCCCCTCTACTTTTCCGATAATCACAAGATGTTCCAGTTCTTTTCGTCGTATGACGTGGCCATAAAATTTAAGTTGATGTTTTTAAGATGGCAATCGGTTCCTGTTCTTCTTAATACTTCTTCCTTACTGATCTTCTTTATACACGGAATCCTTAACATTCGTCGTAAAAACTATATGATGGTCATGCCTCACATCCATACAGGAGGATCCTTCAAAGTTAACATTCAAGAGTTTGAGTTTGGTAGTAATATTAAAATTCTCCACTTTTAAGGTGTTCTCGGTTGAACTGAAGGCTGTTTTGGCAATACCAATCCCCTGAAGGAACTCTTTGACCAATTTTCCATTTGGAGTGATGGTGCTACCTAAATAGACACAGCTGTCAACCCGTTTCAGATTCTTACCTTCAATCTTAATCTTACATGTTAGTGTTGCTTTTTGTTTACAGATGATAAAAGACTTCGTTTAGTAAAATACTTTGTTTGGTTCATTTGTAGACCAATCTTCTTACTTTCTTCCACCACTATGACCATTAAGAGTTGTAGCTGCTCTTCTGTTTCGCCAACAATGCTTGTTTCGTTCACGTTATGTTCATATTGACTCCTCCAATTGTAATTTCCTTTCCGAGGTTTCTATTTCCTAATAGTGAATTTTTTTTACCGTGAGAAGAGTTTTGGAGAAAGGAAACAACCTTGCCTTACTCCTCTTTTGATGTCCACCCATTGACTGATGTTGTCACTTATTCTTTACCATTTTGTCAAGGCCTGAACAGTGGTAGACTTTGTTGAAGGTTTTACATAATCTACAGAGCATATGAATATATCTCTCATCACGTTGCGTCTTCCTCCAATCATGGTTAGACTAAATATTGTATGACGGGTTCCTTTGTTGCGCACAAAACCAAATTGTTCTTGTGATGACTCCTACTGTCCGTCCTCTCACCCAATGAAGAAGAATCTTGTCATATGACTCAGAAGACCAATAGCCCTGTGTAATTCACATTTAGTCGTTACAAGCTTCTTAGATGGAGCTTTGAAGATAGGTCTTCCCATATCTTCAGGAAAGTGCCCTTTGTCATAAATTTTATTTGCTGCGACTGTCTCCCATTTAATACTTGTCATCAAGTGCTTTCAGCAATTCAATAGGAATGTTACCTGGACCTATTCCATAATATTTGGCATGGTTTTCATTGCCATTCGTATTTTGTCTTCTGCGATAGGTAAATTTTCTCTTTCTCTTGTAATGCCTACGTTGTTTTTTTCTGTTTTCTTCTTTAAACAATTCATTTATGTATTCTTTTCATCTACTCAATCTTATCTCCTCTTCCATAATTGTCGTTCCTTCCTTTCCTTTAATACACCAGGCAAAGAAACGTATTCTTCTATTTGTAATCTTCTTAATTTCTCCTTGCACAAGCTGCGCTTTTCTTACTTTAAGGTCTTATTTCTTTGTATGAAATTAAGGCTCTTGCAGAACTGTAAAGATGGTAAAGTATACGCCTCCCTTGAAACTGTGATACATAAAGAACGCCAAAAGACCAGAGAACTTCACATTTTCTTGAACTGGAGCGTTTATCGGGTGACGTTTCGATAAGTCCATCCTTTTTTTTCGGGCGAAAGTTCAGCTCCATGGTGAAAGAAGGATCTTTCGAAACGTCGCCTGCCAAACAGACAGATCAAACAAAGATTTTCGCAAAATCCATAGAACATCCAGTACAGAAATATTTTTAAAAGCAACATGGCTTTAGCAAATTGAATTTTTTTGTTTTGGCGTAATTTTAAAGAAATAAATTAGGGCTTTACATCTTTCTTTGATGAAGTGTGGTCAACAATTCGTGTTTGTGACCTTAACGGGGTTACAATGGTGTGTAACATTTCCCCCAGACTCTTTGGCAAGCTACAGGCTGAGATAGTAGGTATTTACCTTTGACGAGAAGTTTGTCAACTGTACTCCTTGTTTATTACCTGTTGTAGTTGTGAAGCATTCCGGATACGGAATCCACGTTTTAAAGCGATGCAGGTCGTTAAGCGTCTTGAAACGATTCACAGATTTTACCTAATCATTAAAGTTCTTTACGTTGGTATCTTTATTACTTAATAAGCTAGTGGCAATGGTACATAGTACACAAGGTTTTCTTTATGACTGACGATGTGCAGGTAAAACATTTTGACCAGAAAGAGTGTACTTTACACCTGTATCGATAAAATCAGCCAGAAAATGGCCCAGACCCGCACCCGAGTCAAAGGTTTTTCTTGACATTTTATGTCAGCTTTTGATATTTTCTTCAGCATGTTTTTCTTCACATTTTTAGGGACACTATTCAAGTTTTTGCTCCATGTTTTCCCACTTAAGTGACTTAATAGGAGCGTGCCCCTAGTTGCACAGCACTCAACACTTACGATAAATAAGCATTGTTCCTTCGGTACGTGTTATGTATCTTTTGTTGAGTAATAAAACCGAGAAGTTCAAAGAGGTTTCAAAATTTTCCTCACACAGTTTTTAGGAAGAAACAGAGCACCATGCCAAGCGTTAGCTCAACCGGTATTGGAAGGTTTTCTGAGTACGACTGAAATGAGGTTAAAGGTACTTCAAGCCCATTTAAATTCAATGAAAGAGAAAGCTGACAGTAAAAAAAAGGAACCTCTAGTGCAGGCAGATGAGGTATTAAAACCAATCACTAGGTGTTTTACTTCAGTGGACGTTTCAACCAATTCAGGTGACGCTGACAGGTAAGATGGCTATTTAATTTGGTATTATATATATTAAAATGAAAGTAAAAAATTGCATATTTTATTGTTTTGGTATTTATTGTGTATGTATATATATGTAATACATATATATATATATAATTTATATACATATAAATATATATATTGTGTGTGTGTAATCTTGTGTATTCGTATCAAAAAGTGCTCAATGCATATAGCAGAGCAATATGCTGATGATCTAAATATCGTGAAACTATTAGTTGCAATCATAGTTCGTATTTTTTGTGTTTTACCTTTTATATGTTTATATATTTTATATATATATATATATATATATATATATGGTACATTCGATTCGGTTAACCGTATTAGAGTGCTCGATACATAAATGCAGAGCGTAATGAAGAGATGTAATAAGTTGGAAAGAATAAAAAAACTACACTGTCTATCTTGACAAGCCTGTTTCGTGATTTTACTCACTCGTCAGGAAATGTACATTTCCTGACGAGTGAGTAAAATCACGAAACAGGCTTGTCAAGATAGACAGTGTAGTTTTTTTATTCTTTCCAACTTATTATCTCTTTATATATATATATATATATATATATAATAAACACCAAATTAATAAAATATACAATTTTTTACTTGAAGTTGTTGTGTTTTTTTTTGCTTTATACATGTTTTTATTGTATTACTCAGAAAACAGTGGAAACACTTCTTCCCCAAACTTTATATTTTCTTATTATTTAGCGTTGGTTTGTTCCTTAGATCGTAAGGATTTACAATGTGTCAAAAATTTCTTCTTTTTTTTAACAGATCTTATTTTTTAGTATTTAGTAATTACTTGTTATTCCTTTCGATAGACGAGACTCACTATGCCGAAGGAATATTTGCCAGCTATGAAGTGGCTTCTTATAAATCCATGCTATGCTCTCTCTACTTTATTGTGTCTGTTGTTATTATGTCACAAAGGTGGTAGCGATTTTAACTGCACTTATAATAGAAGTTTGGCTGTTAAATTGTTTGAACCACTCCCAGTACGCAATTTAGACGTTTGAAGGTGAGACGGAAGTAAAAAGTACTAATCTCGGGTTAACAGACAGTAATATTTCTTACTTAATGTTAAAGCAGAAGACCATCTTTGCCAGACAATTTGATATAAAATAAAACAAAACAGAAACCGAATAAAAACATTTCCTGATTTTAAGATTCAAAATACAAGGAAATTATCTAGATCTAGATAATTTCCTTGTATTTTGAATCTTAAAATCAGGAAATGTTTTTATTCGGTTTCTGTTTTGTTTTATGTTAAGCAGAAGGCAGGGGCGAATATGCGACATCTTTTACCACGGAGAGATTTTTTAACCCTCGGCAAAGTGATATCCACCCCCGTAAAGGCACTTATAAGCTACTTATGTTAATCATTAAACAGTTTACAATCAACTGTATAGTAGATGTTGGTCAAAATTCCAAAGAGATTGTCAAATTATAGTCTCATTGACGTTTTAATATTATAATATGGGAACAAGGCAGTTTTTTGTTTTTGAAGCTAATTTGAACTTTGATAGAAGATCTTCGTTTGTCAGCTTGCTTGTGTGGCTATTTTGAGACATTGTTGCAGTGATCTCTCTTCAAAATATAAATGAGAGGTATTGTAAGATAAAATTCAAAATTCGACAAGGGACCATGCATTCTTTACCTCTGTAGAGTTTGTTAAACCATTCTCATAGACTTGAGCATCTTCGTATCATTTTTACCTCACATCAGTTAATGACATCAGTTTTATTTATCTGGCGTGGTCGATGTACTTGTTTTGGTGAATAAACCCTTTTGATGTCTGATTACGTGGCACAGTGATATTGTAGTAGCATTTTGATATGATTGAACAGTATTTCACAGCAGTACGTCAAATATAGGTTCATATTTTTTGCTTGGGCAGCTTAGGAAATTTTTTTGCAATAGCCATAAGCACTTAGCAACTGGAGAAAAGATGGAGTGCCGTGAATATTGAATCAGAGACTTTGTGTAGCTATAATCTACATTTTGAAGTTATTTCAGTTATTTTAATCGACCTTGTTCTCTATCATTTTTGCAGACTAATTGACGGGGATATGAAAACTTTCTGGCAATCAGATGGGCCTGCAAGATCTCATTGGATAAGGTGATTTATTTGTCAAATATTGACTGCCTTTTGTTGTAATAAGTCTTGTCTGCTGCTCTGGGGCACACAAAAGACATTGTAAATGTGTCAATTGTTGCTATCTGATATCCCCGCCGTACTACTTTGTACTACTGTACTACTATGACTTACGCTACGTTATCCTTTCTCACCATCCTCTCCTTTTACCGCCATAGTTCAATTCAGGTGGCTAGTGTTTGTGTGTTTGATATCTCTAACAGACTATGCTGTCGTGCTCGATCATCTCTATTGTCTATATCCAGATCAAACCATGGACGCTCTGCCTAGTTGTTTCTCTATCTCCGTTTGTGTTTTACACTCTTGCACACTACGCTTACCCATTATCTATTCTAGTTGGGGTCTTCCTCTCCTGCTCCCTCCCGCATAGATTATGCTTCTCTGCCTTTGTCTGAGCCTTTCTTTCCATTCCACTCATCAATTTTCATGTCAGAGACTGTTTGTGCCTCTTCCTTGACCTATCGGCTGTTTTGCTACTCAATCCTGACACTAGATATATAAAAATACATAACAATATTACATTTTCATCCTATCATCATCACAGCCATCATCATCATCATCATCATTCTCATTCTCATCATTGTTTGCATAAATACATGTTGGTGTATTGAAAACATCAAATAAAAACTGCTTCTTTTAACCATCTGCAAGTAAAAACCATAATAGGTATGTTTGGTATTGGATGAAGTCAGCATCACTGTATGGGAGCGAAATAAGGACATTGGCTAAGAAATGTGAGAAATCGATGCTGTTGATGAATGCTATGCAAAGGCGTTGAGAACGGCAGTGGATTAAATTGGCAACCACATTGACAGATGAGCCTCTGTATGGTCAACTACCAAAGGTCAAGAAAGTTGACTCATTCCTAAATAAAATGCATGAAGAGGAAGAAACATTCGAAGCTGTTTATATTTGAGCCAAGTCCCGAGAGAGAAAAAAGCAAAGGGATGAAACAGGGTTGAAAACAACAGAAAAACTTTAAAAGGCAATGATTGACAGGGAAATATGGCAACCGCCTGGCCTAAATAGTGTAACATTAGCATCATGATCATCACCAATCATCATTATCACCATTAATTCTTGGTAAGTGTCTCATATATTTTATATAATGGGTTTATGATATTATGTTGGAAGTGTAGTTTGGTACAGTTTTTTAGCTTGATTTTTGTTCATTTTTCTTAGGCTAAGGATACCTCCAAATGTTGTTATTAAACAGTTGTTCATTAATGTTGCTGCATCGGACCAGAGTTACATGCCTCAGATTGTTGTTGTCTCGGGAGGGAGAGATAGCTATAACTTACGCGAATTGAATGAAACCAGAATACCAAGGTAAGTCATGAATAGAAATAACACATATAGTTTATGAATTTTGAGCTTTAAGCATGGATCTTTAGGAGTGGTAATTTGAGATATATCTTTACTGTCGATATTTTATGTCGACTTTTCAAAGTTTATTCGCTTGATCGAACATTATTACTGAATGTGCAAGCTGTAGAAAACTAGTAATGTCACAGTTACAATGTATAATGCGTTGCGTTTGCTCTTTTTGTAACAAAAGGCCACGAAATCAAGCGTATGGGACTTTCGGGCTAGCTGCCAGTAGATATTACCAAATAATTTGCACCCATTAACAATGCCAACTATGATTATACAGGAGGTGTGGTGCTTCACTTATCTTTATTTTTACGAATTTATTTTGTTGTGGATTGTTTGTGCTTAATTTAATCGTCAGTTGGTTTTTTAGTGGTGTTGGTATTCTTGACCTTTTAGAAGTTATGAAGATAATTTTGAAGAAAAGGATTCCTAGTTGAAGAAAGGTGAAAAACGTGGGTGCACTGACCTAGGTTCGAACCACTTCGTATGGCTTCCATAGCCACGTGCTGTACCAAAACAGGTCTCTATTTTTTCTACAAGCCCCCTCCCCCAGAGGTGGCTCAGCCCGTTAAACGTGATTTGAATGACATGTCCAATGACTTGGATCAGGGAAAAGAATGATATTCTCTTGAAATATGTGTTTGAAAAATGACCTGGTTAAGAATGTAGAGCTTATAGTTTAGCAGACAGAGCATGTGAAGCATACGACGCATAGACGCTGGTTCAAACCCAGTTCACTGCTGACATGTTTTTTACTTCTCTGTAATTGTAGAACCTGTTACATTGATTAATTTTAATGAGAGATATAGTTTTGACAACATACTTGGTCAAAATTTAAAATGGAAGGCAGTACATCATTGAGCTATTCCGTACCATTTCTTGTGATGCAAATTGTCTTTTTCTTTTTCCATCGTGTTCAAATTCAAATTGTTTTGAAGTCATATCTGTTCTTATATTCTCTATGGGCTTTTGAAAACCTCCATCGGTTATGCTGATCGTTATTTTATATAGTCAAACATCATGTTTAAGCGAATTCCACCTCTGGAAACATGTATATTAAGATGCAAAACAGGAATGAATGTAATATGTTTGCAATTTTTGCTTTTGTGTTAAAATTGTGCCACCAATTTTTATTGACATTATTTTAATAAAGATTCAATATTTTATATTGGTGTTCTCTTTCTCTCTTTTTTTCACCAGTCATTTCACTGGAGATCACTTACTCTTAGAAAACCTTAAGACAGCATTCGCAGGTTAGTATGAGGTCATATACTGAAGTAAGAACTGATATTTGATATAGCCCAAATGGGTGCGTTGTTACTCTTTTTATGCTTATTTCTCTGAAGGACTTTTGCTGCTTTGGTTGAGTAAGAACAAAAGAATACTGAATCTGGTAAGATAAATGCAACTGTGAGCTAAGTGTTCACATTTCGATAAATTTAACCAATTTTGATTAATTTTTTTTATTTCAACCTATTTGACTTGGGGATATACTTTTAACAACCCGACAATTACCATCCCAATATTACTGTTGATTACATTTGTGACCAGATATCAGATAACTATGCAATGATAGATTGGGGAGTAGTTGAGTCACTGGAAGAGAGATTTCACCACCGGCTTCTTAAATACCCACACTGTCAGCTTTAATCAGAGCCAAAATTAGCATAGAGTTTAAAAACTATTTTTGAAATTTAAAGTGTTTTTTTTTGTGGGTCAACGGCATTTCAGAATTGGACAAGAGGAAAACAAGGTTATGTTTTGTGTAAATGAAAAAGGACAAATTAAGAATAAAGTAGAAAATATATAAAAATTTGCCCATGACGTCAGGTAAAAAAAATAGAAGTAAAAAGTACCACCTCCCCATACACACAGAGAGACACACACACAGTTTGCCATTATCAGACATTGTTTTTCATTTCACAAGTTCCACCATGATAGATTTTATAGATAAACGGAAGAGGTCGTACACGTGAAAACTCTGGCTTTTGGTTGAGTGTTCATGCATTTCTTCTAGTCTTCAGCCTTTACTGCCACATTTGAAAATTATATGCTTCCTCATGAAGCATATAATTTTGGAATGCGCTGCTTATTTTTATTAGGCAGCTTTTTTAATATTTGGCCACGAATGGAATTGTCCGTCAACTTAAATATAGTAGCGATATTCACAGGAATTGCAGGCACTTTGTCAAATTGCGCGGTGGGAAAAAAAGAAAGGAAAACCGCTGCTTATTTTTATTAGGCAGCTTTTTTAATATTTGGCCACGAATGGAATTGTCCGTCAACTTAAATATAGTAGCGATATTCACAGGAATTGCAGGCACTTTGTCAAATTGCGCGGTGGGAAAAAAAGAAAGGAAAACCAGTAATTCAGATTTTTGTGAAAGATGAGGTTTGTGAGTACACACAAGCAAGGACAAATGTCACAATAGTAAACGTGTTGTTGTTGAGTTTGGATATGCCTCAGACTCGAATGTTTCTGTTGCCAATATTGAAGTATTTTTATGTTATTGGATATATGTTTGAGTGTGTGGTCTAATGCAGTACGTGGTTTTAAAATTGAGCATAAACACACGTGTTTTTGTATGAAGCTCGCTCTTATTATTTGACGGATCGAAAACTCGAACCGTTTTTTAATAAGCTAGAAAAAAGCAGTGAATGATAGGCAATAAAAGGGAGCTCTTCCATATTAGGAATTGCAACTCATTTCAAGTCAGAGACGAAAATCAGGGACGGAAATGAATGTACTTTTAGTAGTCATTTTGAATTTCTTTACCATCGAGCCTTTACTTCACTTCATGCCATCTGTCTTCTTAAATGAATTAACATGCAATACAGTCCATATTAATTGAAGCAACAGGAGGAGAAAATAGAACAGCACAGTCGTTCTTAAATCATCCAATGTCGTAAAGTGTTTTATTTGATGTTTTACCGGAATAGCTTAAATTGCGCCGAGTGACCTTTATTCGGGGAATTAATTTGCGCGTAGACACGGTTTACCAAACTTTAGTTTATTGTGAAGCGTACCGAAAAGCAGACTTGGAAGGAGTCGAGAACTTTACAGGAATATATTTTGTACTTTTCTGTTAAGGAAATTATCATTTTTGATTAAGAATATTTAAAGGCGTTTTTTAAAAGAAAAATACATGGCGTAGTTAATCTGGGTGCTTGAATTACGCGTTGCCGTAACCACCGTACTGCTGCACTTTTTTGCGCGTATTAGGTCCGGGTAGAGAATTTTAGAAGTGGATATTTTTTTAATAGGACTTATACTGTTTTGTTTTGTAAATCTTTTTGTAATCGATGTTGCTTGAAATAGAAAACATGTTTTACTTCGATGTTTCTTCATTTTCCAGAGGTTAATTTAATGACATTAAATTCAGTATTGAAAGAGATGAGATTCTTTCCGATGAAGTAGACGAAATGTCGTGTGTCAAAAATATGGTGTAACGATGCAACTTCATTTGTTAGATTGTAAGTGAAATAGAAAAAATATTTGTGGAGACAACATGGTTTTTTGATATAGGATATTGGTGGATATTGGTGTTGAAACCATTTTATAGTAGCAATTTCCACCTAGTAATACCACATAATGAATACCCCATAATGAATATCACATAATGAATACCACATAATGAATACCACATAATGAATACCACATAATGAATACCACATAATGAATACCACATAATGAATACCACATAATGAATACCACATAATGAATACCACATAATGAATACCACATAATGAATACCACATAATGAATACCACATAATGAATACCACATAATGAATACCACATAATGAATACCACATAATGAATACCACATAATGAATACCACATAATGAATACCACATAATGAATATCACATAATGAATACCACATAATGAATACCACATAATGAATACCACATAATGAATACCACATAATGAATACCACATAATGAATACCACATAATGAATACCACATAATGAATACCACATAATGAATACCACATAATGAATACCACATAATGCATACCACATAATGAATATCACATAATGAATACCACATAATGAATACCACATAATGCGAGGGAGGGGAGATCTTTAGTCACTGTTTGAGATGCAGTATTGAAGAGGAGGAAGCAAAGATCTGTTTTTGACAGAGCTTGTGAAAGACCACACTTTAAAGCAGATTAATATATGAAGTTTTGTTGATGGTTAGGGAACGGTACATATTTGAAAATACGTAAGTACGTTTTGCTGTTTGTAGACTATGGGATGAGAAGGGCTGTTTTATTTAGATTCTAATGCTTGTGATCCACTTGTGTATAGGATTTATATTTATTTTTATTGTCACAGTTATTCAAATTGGAATCAAGCGCTGCCATAGTGATGGATGTGATACCAAAGTTCGACAGGTTAAGGCACTAGGCTACAGGTTAGTAGTTTATGATTCAAACCAAAGGTAATCTACCTATCACTAAAAATATTGAAGTCACCTTTATATGTCTTTTGTGGAATACAAAAAATGACTGTAATACAAGTTTGATAGGAGGATGATTGGGGTAGGTATCATTCTATATTTCCATAACCATCATGATAAGGACTATCATTATTACCATCATCAGTCATGCCTTTTGTGAGATTATTTTGGGTTTAATTTAGGTCTGTTTCATTTTTCATTTTATCCACCAATAAATATAAATCCCTTTTAGTCAACAACATTTCCTTAAAAAATTGTTCATTATGAAAAGAAATATTGGAGGGTTTTTTTCATCAGTTCCATGATAAAAAAGGAAATAAGAATTGCTTGCAGAGGTTGTTTTATGAGCCCATATTAAAATTATGTTAACCGGTGTGCTAAACTTACTAGCAACAAATAACAATTTTCTCCCTTTGCTTGACTTTGGCTTTTGGTTTTGTGCTCAATTTGTATTTCTATTTTGAACAACAATATTTTAACGTTGGAAGATGTTTTTAGATAATCAAGTTTTTGAAGAACAACGTTTGAAAGTGGCAGCAAAAGATATAAAACTGCGGAGAATTATGGAGTGTGAGTGAAGTTCCTGTGGTTAAAAATATTTTTAAACTTGAAATTTATTCTCAGTGACACCAGAAGTGTCAGGAAAGATTGACAGCTATGGAAACACGGATTCTACAAACATTACATCTTAAGATCAAAGCAGATAGGTATGCCGTGTTTGTACCGAACAAAGTTCGATGCGGATGTAAAAAACGCGGGAAAGAGAGCGATATGATGAAGTGTTGCATATGTGTCAGGTTGGAAATGGAACTTATGTGCTGAAGAAGAATGATAAATATCTTGTACTTTATTATTAAGCGACAAAAATGTTCTATTTAAGGAAGAGTTGATAAAAAAGAAACGTATTTAATTATTGCACTGTAATACCAAATCTTTACATTGACTAAAAAGAAAATCCTCATATAAAATTTGAGGGACTAGGAGAAACTGCTCAAAATGGGGGTAAAGCCGAATTTTTACACGTTAAATGCCCCACACAACCCTTGGAATTCGAGGTGTCGCAGTTATGTTTTGCTGCTCAGTGATAGTGAAGAAATATAAAAGCAAAATTCTAGGAGAGCAGAGAAATTTTTTTCTCTTTTAACCGTACCCTTAACCCCATTTATTATGTTGTTCTTATACCTTATTGCATTTTTCTGCAATAATATCTTTGTATTAAAATGTCTAGATGGTAAAATATCAGTCCGAGTTGTTTCTAAATGATTTTTTAACCGAGAAGTGGGAATAAATTTATAATTGCAGAAAATTGTATTTTTCTTTCATTGATTTAGGGTGGTGAAATCACGAGGTGTTAGCGTTGTGGATGCAACGTCTATGTGGTACCTTTCAGTCCTTGCCTCTACTGTAGAAGCAGCGTTACCCATTGCACCGCACCTACCTGAAGCAATTATCAATTACACAAGGTATTTTATGTTTTAGAAGGCATTATGTTAATCAAAGATATTTTCTTTTCTGGTTCAGTCATTTGTTGAGTATGAGACATTCAACGGGTGACAAGTGTTCTAGAGTTTGTCATTTAGCTTTTTCAAAGGGTGTAGATGTTTGTTGAACCTTCCCAAACACACTTCCTTCTTCAACCAAAATATTTTTTCTCGATGTCGTAGGTACAACAGGTGTTCTGAATGATTGATTATTGTCCATTGACTTTTTAATGATGAAATAAGAAATAATTTGACGAGTACTGTACACAGAGACAGCCAAAAGATTTAATACTATTTCTTGAGGTGCACCTGTGTTATAGCCAGACCAATAATGGTGGTTTTGTTTTTGTTTCATTTCGACTGACGATGCCGATAACTTNAACCAAAATATTTTTTCTCGATGTCGTAGGTACAACAGGTGTTCTGAATGATTGATTATTGTCCATTGACTTTTTAATGATGAAATAAGAAATAATTTGACGAGTACTGTACACAGAGACAGCCAAAAGATTTAATACTATTTCTTGAGGTGCACCTGTGTTATAGCCAGACCAATAATGGTGGTTTTGTTTTTGTTTCATTTCGACTGACGATGCCGATAACTTGTCTTGAGAGTACATTGTGACGGATTTTATGCCAAAAAGTCTGCTGTGGAGGTCTCCCAATGCAGTGCTTCAAAGTAAATTCCACGAAGTTAAGAAAAATCTAGGTTGTGCATCATAGGGACTAAACAGTGCCAATTTTTTATCTCGTAGGGTTTGTCATGAGAAAAGCAACAATCATTTTTGTTTGCAATGCATTTCATTTTTAGCCCGTTTTGGTTTTCTAGTTCAGTACGTTTGTCATATTGTCCATTTTCTAGAGCGGCACTTGTACATATGCATCCGCTGACACTTTCCTCAGCATCAGGTGAAAAACCTGGATTTCTCAGCCATAACGTACTCGAAAAGATGGAGGAATTTCTCAAGAGTATTGTTTGGTGAGTTTGATTTTTTAAGAAAGTCTATCAATAGTTGTATTTCGTTGGGTCATGTGGTAGGGGCAGTCATTCTTCAGCCCCTACCGAAATCCCCAAAGAAAGAATGCCCTTAGGCTACCATTGCACCATTTACCTACAGTACAATACAGAATAATATACTTTTAACGATGCTAGTTGTTTGTTTATTGTGTCCAACTGGGATGCATATATGATGTCAGTTCATACCAGTTTTTAAGGAATGTTTTACTGCGGAACATTTTAAACAAATAAGAAAAAATTATTGAGAACGAAAGAAAGAAAATTATATGACATAAAAGTTTAATTATTGTTTTTGTAAATGTTTAGTTTAATATTAAGCATTTGCAGTTCATCCGTCAAAGTGTGATTATTGGTTTTATGAAGTTCTAATTTCACTTTTGACTTGCAGTGTTGGGGCATCAGTATCGCCGAAAGATATCGCTGTTTTGGTTGAATTTTCACTGGCACGAGGGAGTCTTGGAAGTCTGCTTGGAATTCTTCGTTTAGTTTACGGTAGGATTTTTATGAAACGTGACACCCTTTACCTGGTGATTTTCAACATTGCATTAGTTTTGACGTTCGTTGTACGTATTGACAGTCGTTACCTTTGTATCTTAATAATCTTCATCAGCCACGCCGTCATGAATATATATTCGAGTGTGTATGTGTCTGTATGCATCTGCGTACTTGTGTGCTTGCGTTCTTATATTTGTAGTTTTGTGTATTACCCTTCGTTCTGGATATTTGACTTTTATAGAGACAAATATCCCGTTGACATAAATCCCTGGTCATTGACTCAACATCTGATGCATATTTTACTCCTGATCTTCGGGATACATGTCTTTCTGGCAACACACACACGCACCTGTGTGATTGTACGTCAGAGATTCATTGGAGCTGGGGAATTAGATAGGAATCACCGGCTTTGGATGATAACTTTTCTACCTAGATGTTAATGAAAGAAACGTTTTATTCTCTCCTATAAACCTGAAAGGTGATCCCAATGTACAATCAATAGTATTTACTCTTCGTTCGTTAATGAAAGAAACGTTTTGCTCTCTCCTATAAACCTGAAAGGTGATCCCAATGTACAATCAATAGTATTTACTCTTCGTTCGTTAATGAAAGAAACGTTTTATTCTCTCCTATAAACCTGAAAGGTGATCCCAATGTACAATCAATAGTATTTACTCTTCGTTCGTTAATGAAAGAAACGTTTTATTCTCTCCTATAAACCTGAAAGGTGATCCCAATGTACAATCAATAGTATTTACTCTTCGTTCGTTCAATAACGCCGTCAAATCCATTCCAGTTAATACCATTTTCACACACAAAAGGTTTTTTTTATGAGAACATTGTTTAAGGAGTTGGCATAGGATCATGAAAGAAATAAACTAGAGGTATAGTAACTACTTCGGTGCAAACTGTTTTCTTCCCCCCCCCTGTACGCTTTTGTTTCATTTTAAAAGGTTTTTTTATCATTGTAGACGTCACTTATAAATGCGTTATGAATGTTATTTTTGCATGTAAGCCCATGGACTCTTAGGCTTTTGTGGTTTGTTTTACCCATTTATTGGGATCTTGATCATTTAGCGACATGATTGATCTCTTGCCTTTAGAACAAAGAACGGAAGACTTTGGTGTTGCAGGACTTATAAGAAGTTTGCACGAAGCACAAACAAAATCACTGAGGAAACACGGTACGAAAAATAGTGATAAACTTTTAAAAAGTGTAGATAATGTTTGCTGATGTTTTTGGGTTCCACTGTCTGTGCCATAAAACCCTAACTTTATAAAAGGTCGAATGCGCAGTATTGCTTTAAAAATTTAGTTTTGGAGATTGAGTGACACTGTCGTTGGTTGTTACATTAATACATTCATATCCACGTAGATGATTGTGCGCAAATAAACATCTCCCACTGAATATATATCTTTCTTTGCACTTTAGCAAAAAGTAGCATTACCTTTTGTTGCAGTTTGTGTTTTGTGGAGGGGTGAAAAAAACAATATTTTTGCATTGATGACTAACGGATTGTCGAAACACAACAATTCGAGTACCAGGCTGCTTTTTTTAGTTTTTATGAAAATCTTTGCAAATGAGGATTAAGATGATAAATAAATAACTAACTTTAATTTGTTTACGTAGGAACAAAACTGCAAGTGACTCTAACGAGTTGTGATGGAGGATCAAAAGACGAGAATTCAGGACCACAGAATGTTTTAAATGAGAACTCACAAGAAGGTGCGCAAAAATTTATTTTTTTATAACTGACTTATAAAATGTTGATACGAGTAAATTGATTTATTATATTTTTAGTAAAAGCGGCTGTTTAATCTACGTTCTTTGGAGAGAAACATAGATATTGTCAGTAATCATAGTTTCAGAGTAGATTTATGACAGCAAAACCTAATGCCGTTTTTTTGGATTCAGCCTTGGTAAAGGTTTGTGAATTGTTGCAGCAATGTTCTATGGCTTGAATCTACTATGTAACCTTTAGAATATTTTCTGCCAAGTGTTATCGAAATAAAGGGAAATGACAATTGAGACTCATTTCCCCAAGCTTGGATTTAATTTTGTGGCATACAGTACCCCGTGAAGTGAAATTTTATGCGCTCTCTCAGAAGTAGCATCTGCAAAGGAAAGAAATATTTTGCACACTGCTTGATACAAAAGATAAATTGTCTTTCAAATTGAAACATAAGGTTGTGCTATGCGAACGTTAAATATTCAACGAGGAAAAGGAGATGAAAGTGCCTTGTTTGAGTCATATCATTTAGAAATACACTTGCACTCTGAATTATGCACCTGTTGCAATGTGTAATCATTATTAAATAACAACTACATTGACACGATACTCCACCTAAGACACTGCGCTCTTCTAAGCAGCGCACCTAGAAAATGTGACTTTTTGATTTTCTTAGTTATAGTTTTTCCTTTGATGCAGGCTATTTAACAGCACAAGGAAAGAAAAAAGTTGCCATGGCTTTCAGCTTGAAAAGTGACAGTAGAGTTCAACTGACAAGATGTTTCGTCAAGGTATTTGATCTAATTTTTGATATTTTGTCTCCTTTGTGGTATCCGTAATGAATTCAATTACTTCATGGAGTATTTTACCACTATTTTGAAAGATACATTGGCCACTTACTTATGTACTATCCCTATCAAGCATAGAATATTGGTAAGGGATTTTTAAAAGGGTCATTTAAAAGAGTTCTTTTTTTGGCAACTAACTGTTAACACACCAGAACTTTTTTTTCATCAGGTGTCAAAAGGTGCTTCAGGTGCTGATTGTGGTCTCATCTTTGTATTGGATCTCGAAGATGCGTAAGTAACTCATTTTTTGTTTCGATAAAGGACTTGGTTTATATAGATAGGTTTAAAATTAAAGTTTCATGCAGAGGTGTCGAAAAAGAGAAAGAGTAAGACAAATAAATGACGTAAAAAGTAGGTAGGCAAGGATAATTATTTGAACTTAATGTACAGCTATACGTGAAGGGAAAATAAAACCATTTTTCGCATCAAATCAAATCGAAGACGACAAGCAAGGAGGATAAGTAGGAGCTCTGTCATATCATGAGTCGTAAGCTTTAACTAGAGTGCGTTTCGAGGAATTTCCCATCGTTAGGGTGCTAAAATAACTAGATGTAGCATTTGTATACCTTGACAATGTGAACGTATGTACTGACAGAGATTGAGGTGTTTTCTTTAGTGCTGGAAAGAAGAGTGTGGGATATACTGTGGGTGGGATTGCTGTGCCTNACGTAAAAAGTAGGTAGGCAAGGATAATTATTTGAACTTAATGTACAGCTATACGTGAAGGGAAAATAAAACCATTTTTCGCATCAAATCAAATCGAAGACGACAAGCAAGGAGGATAAGTAGGAGCTCTGTCATATCATGAGTCGTAAGCTTTAACTAGAGTGCGTTTCGAGGAATTTCCCATCGTTAGGGTGCTAAAATAACTAGATGTAGCATTTGTATACCTTGACAATGTGAACGTATGTACTGACAGAGATTGAGGTGTTTTCTTTAGTGCTGGAAAGAAGAGTGTGGGATATACTGTGGGTGGGATTGCTGTGCCTTTGAGCATGGGTTTTTTCTTTTTCCCATCTTTTCCCCATCTTTTTGTTGTATTGGTTTCCTTGTGTTCGGGTATTTCATGACTCTCAGTTTATCCATTTTGAACAGCTGCCTTGTGCAGCTTTTCCCATCGACCCAAGGAATGCTTCGAGTCACCAATATAGAAAGCAAACCAATCCTTGCAATTTAGTTTGTAAACGTTATTGTTTCTCCCTTCAAGTGGGACTTGATCCTTCGGTTTTGATACTATCTTCCTTAAGGTAGATGTTGTGAAGAAGAAACATTTGATAACTTGTTGACAGAGAGTTCGACTCAGGTGCTTGTTGTCTTGACAAAGAGTAGACTTATTCGTTTTAGAGATTCTCTATCTTCTTTATGATTGGATACAGTAGTTCTGTGTTAGGCTGTCTGGACATTCGTAGCATTATGTCCTTTGGCAAAAGTAACCTGCTGAAGATATAGCAGCTACTTTTTGGCAGCCTGCAACACACAACAAATAATCCAGGCTGATAAGATCATAGTCTCCTTTAATGTCATATCATAAGACATTAAAGGAGATATATATTACGTACAGTTGTAACTATAAATCTAGATACTTGTTTACATTAAAAAGAAACAGGGCATTCTACAGCCTGCAGTCAACATTCTGTTTAATGTCCAAGAACAGTTTCTCGTTCATTAGTAATTATGATTTATCTATTGAAAGATGCCCAGGCCAAGAATATTGGAGCTATTGATTCCTTTATGTTTAATCGTAGTGAAAGTTGTTGTATTTCAACATTACAATGTATTATTTTGGTAGTTCATAAGAAGATAAGTGCTTGCTAAAAGCTGTATTTTTTACCAACATGGAAAACAAAGGAGGGATCAAAGATAGATCAAGCACTTTTTGTGATTGTGTGTTTAAAATAACTGAATATCATATATATATAAGATTTAGAATGCCTGTGACACACTTACTTACTTACATTTTTTCTTTCCTTGTTTCTTTCTTTCTTTCTTTCTTTCTTTCTTTCTTTCTTTCTTTCTTTCTTTCTTTCTTTCTTTCTTTCTTTCTTTCTGCCTCTTTCATTCATTAAATTTATTCATTCTTTCTTTCTTTCCATGTGTTTTTCACATTCTCACACCCTTTCTTTCTCTCTCACCCACCCTTCTCTTCCTCTTCTCTTTCCCCTTCCGCTTTCCCCCCTTTCTCTCCCTTAGCTTTTATGATTTCTTTGTGATGGGATGGGGTGGCCTGTACCAGCTTCGTATCTTTTACGGAAGAATTTGTTTCTACTTTCCAGTAAAAAAGATGACAAGGAAGGACAACTGACTGAAATTGTTCAGCCCTATCATAACTGGACATCTAAGGATTACAAAGATTTCATAGCCAGGTAAGTAGTTTTTTATTAAATTAGTACATTTTCTTACATTGATCTTCGTAAATAGGCTTTCTGCTTTTGTAAAGAAAAGTAAATTTACAGTCTTTTTATCCCAGTCTTTGTTAATGAATTTGATCTTTTTGATGATGGTCACTTACCATCTTTATCTTTGATTTTTATTTTTATTTGAAGGGTGAAAGACGGACATATACCAGATGATCGTGACCCAGTGTCCTTTTTTCAAATGAGCAAAGAATGGTAAGATTAGTGTAAATAATAATTTTGAACTCCTGATATCTGTTGAATTTCTGGAAGGCTGTTGACACACGTTAAAGAATGGAATGAAAAGTAGAAAAACAGTGCTACCATTGCAGAAAGTGAAATTAAAGTAGATAACTAATTTTATTTGGCAAATGGGTTCATGTCTGCAGTATTGCAAGTAGGGCATATTAGTCGTGAACAGATTAACTTTTTAGCAGAGTGTGTAACAGTGCTCATTGCGACTCGTTTGAATATTAGTAATGGTATATGCTGTGACAAATTTAGTTCCATCTTCACTACTAAAGAGGCTTTAAGTTGATAGGGTCATATTGAATTTGAAATTTTGATTGAAATTAAGATTGGTATATGTTAGGTGAATTTTTTTGATAATTCATTATCGTTTTCAAACATGAAAAATGTAAACAGAAATATTAGTAATAGTTTAATAAACATGCCAGCGGCACAAACTAGAAGTCCAAATACCATTGTTCTGTGGTCAGGGTAACCTGACTACAACATAAAATCAATACAGCCTGATCGTCAGAGTGCGCCCCCTATACTTATCCTTCGTGTTGATGGAGGGTTACTTTTCTGCAATGAATAGAGCCTCAAGAATTAGCAGATGCTGTTCTCCTCGAGCTGATGATTTCAGCATATCAATATGGTCAAATGTGAGCTTTGTGTTGCAGTGTTTGAAATGCTTGCGATGTGGTACACTGTGCTCCTTGAAGCGGGTCAGGATATGCCGGTTTGTTTTGCCGACATAGCGGGCTTCACAACCTGGACACGTAATTTGGTATACTGTCCCACTTGGTAGGTGCTTTTCAACTTTTGGTTTCAACGAAGGTAACGTTGTTTTCAGTTTTCGCCAAGTCATTATCAGTCTGCATGGTGCCTCGCATCTATACAATGCTCGTTCATAGTCTTCTGTGACTTCCCCCCTGTATTGTTGGATGAATGTCATCTTCTTCTGGACTGCTACGGATTCTTGTTAATGCGATGGTTGGTTTGACGATGGAGGATTAGTGGTAACTGCCACATCATCTGCAGTTGATGGAGGTGATTGTTTGCTCAAATAGAACATCGGAGGGTATTGGTTTCGTTCCAGTATTCTTTTAGCTTTCAACATGCTGGAATGGAAATGTTTTCATGTCCAGCATGCACATGTTATCCAGTGTACAAATCCGGATACAACTGATTACTTTTAACGTCGGGGTGCCAATGCATGGTAATTTTTAAATCAACCTAGTGTCTGTAAGCTTGTCATACCACGTAGAACCACGTAGAAATTCAGATATTCATTTTTTCAGCAATTACCGTTTTTTAAATACGATTCAGAATTTTTTTGCTGGCGAATAATATGTAGCTACGAAGTGGAAGAAAGAGTAATGTAAAATTTGAAAACATATGCTTGTTTTGCAAGATGTTTTGATGGATTTAGTGCGAACCGTATAGTATGGGTTTGATTAGGCATAGAACGGTTTTGTTCTACGGAGAATGGTTTTGCATGCACAAGTGTTGCGTTTGTTCGCTTACGCTGCAAATGCTCCCTTGACACAGTGCACTAATTATGTTTTGTGTTTTAAACTTTTCATTTCTGTTGACATTGATTTTAATGTGCAAATAAAAACCAAGTTTATTTTTTCTTAAATGACGCAGTAGTCAGTACAAAAACAGGTTTGCATGTTTTCCATAGTTCGGATATGATTTTTATCTCATTATGTCTCAGTGTTGTGATCTTTTCTCTTTGTAGCCTATGACTTTCATGCAAACATTGGTCGTAATCTCATGCCCCCAAGCCCTGTGCCTTTCCCTTCAGAAGACACCAACTGGACACACGACGTATCTTATTTGGTTGAAGTACACTGTGACACAGACTATATTACAGCTTTGAAAGCATAATAACTGTTTGGGCAGTAAATATATGTTGGATTGCCCAACTGCCAGTCTTGATCCGAAGGCCAGACCACAGTAATTCCATTTGGTCTAGACATTTTGTATTTTTGGCAGTAGACTAGTGTTTATTTCGCAGAAAAGCAAAATCTCATAACAAAAGCATAGGCGGGGAAAAATGCGATTAAAATAAAAAAGGCACTAGGCTTGAAGTAAACTCCAATACAAGAGTACCCCGTAACCCCAAAAGTAAAGCACGAAATATTTGGATGTGGATTTAGATGTGGATGTGTATGTGGATGTATGATTCCAATTGCTGTCGATACTTTGACATTATCAGAGGGAGTCAATGTTAAAATGGCGCACGTTGACCTCGGTCCAAGCCTCGGGTCAATTTTAGATGGTAATTTCATATAAAAGGAAGCACAGAACGCAATAATTAGATTTATTCTGCAATGCATCTATTTTCATATGGAAACAAACTTCCTCTTTTTTAGGGATGACATCGATGTTGCTGTTGACCGAATTAAAACTGGAAATGTAAGCCTCATTTCATTTTTAATTTTTTCATTCAGTGGAACTCGTATCTTTCTTTTTGCTGGAATAGTCAATTATTTTGCTACTACAATTCTGCGATGGGCTCAGAATTGTAATAGCAGAAAAGATGAAAACTAGGATAAAAACCGACTTTCTAGGTAAAGAGAAAAACACAAGTCTAATCATCTTGACTTTTGCCTTTGAATTTCAACTGTAGAGAATCACTTCGTGGGGTAGATGCTTCTTCTCTTTTTTCTTCTTCTTCTTCTTCTTCTTCTTCTTCTTCTTCTTCTTCTTCTTCTTCTTCTTCTTCTTCTTCTTCTACTTCTACTTCTTTTCTTCTTCTTCTTCTTCTTCTTCTTCTTCTTCTTCTTCTTCTTTTGCTTCAGGTTATAGGCTCTGACCTCCTGATGATTATTATTTCTCTGGTCTTGATTGGAACATTTGGTAGCAGATGACTGAGTAATATCGTCATCTTTCGACAAGAAGCGAGAAAGTTGTGTCTGTCATTTTCCATTAAAAATGAAGAGTAAACAAAAAAACCAGACGGCAAAACACATTTAAAACACTTTTGGCAAGTGTGAAAGAGTTGTTTTGTCTGGAAAATCAGTACAGAGGAAATGAACCTGAAGGAAGTAAGAAAAGTCATTTTCTTTATAATAAGCCATCACCTTTTAGGGACTAATTACTGACAGGAGCATCTGTTCTTATAATTATTCATGGCACGTTACTGGAAGGGGTGTAATATAGGATGTGTGTTTTGTGCATTCCGATGATGCACAAAAGATATCTGCAACAAAGTAGATTGTCTAGGTTGATTAAAATCAACTCGTAGTTAACTGATGTTCGTGAGGTACAGACAAGAATACTGAGTAACAATCTGCTCTTTGACATTTCATTCATTTGATTCACCGTACAACAAAGTGACTTCTATTATTGTTTGTTTTAATGGACACAATTAAGAAATATTCCAAAGCTTTATTGTGTATTTTTTATGATAAGTAAATTTTGAAAATATATGCTTAAAATTATGTATCAGCCTTGTAGGTTGACAAGCACGGACAAAAACATGTCACTACAAAATGTTCTCATGTAACATTTGAAGCGACGAGTGAATTCCCGTTTTTATTATGACAGTGTTTGACGGAAGAAGTCGTTCATATATTGTTTTAATTGGGTGTGTTTTGGATGGTGTGATAAATTTTTAGTAGTGTTGACAATTATAAGCAAAAGTTAGTACAGGAACGTGTATTATCATTTTTTAAATCGTAATCCAATGTCTTGCATATAAGTTCTCTATTATTTTGTTTATCAGCCACTAAAAATAACCATCGCAGGCCGGTCAAAAACTACGACAAAATGTCGATTACCAAACTTGATGTCTTGACTTTTAGGATTGTATTTCCTCTATGTTATCTTGTAGCTTTGACTGTGTTTGATCTACTTTATTGAGTCTCTGTTGATTAGTATTCTGTTTCGAAATAATTTCTTTCGCAGTGTGTCATAGTTCTTTTCCTTGGCCCAAGACAAGAATCGGCAGATAGGTTAGGAATTTTAGGGTTAACCTTTTATGGTTATGAATGGACAGATGATGTGGCACATCAACAAAGAGAGTTGGTATGTACTGAATAAATCATTATTGCCTGACTTATTTTGTGACAAACAGTGTCATATTGCCACACATATTGTGCCAATTATGTAATGCCTATTGTGTCACACATTGTCACATATAACCTGTTTGATGGAGGCACGTGGAACATATTTGAACTTTTTTTTACTCTTATTGTTAGAAGACTGTTTCATCTCACTATAGAAACTTATCTTGTGATTTTTTTTCGATTCATTAATGTTGATTTATAAGATCAGAATTACCCATTGTAGAGCCGTGGATTGATCTATGTACAGACCCCTTTAGAATTGTTTTCGATTCTTAAGGGGCCTGTAGATAGCTCAATCCACCTCGCACTAAGCTGGACGCCCCTTATATATATATATATATAACGCTCCCTTACGAAAGTTTGGTTCAGCACTCTATCTGAGATGGAAACCTGTCGTTAGCGTAATGCAATGCTCACTGCGCATGCGTAGTTTGAGCACTCAGGCAGGATCCCACAATAACTCTTTAACCTGTGTTTGCTCCGGCAACATGGCCAGAGAGTTATGTCTCAGAAGCTCTGTCCTGCACTGACGAGCCAACAAAGGGCGAAACGCTAATGTCTGCAGATTGAGTATATATATATCGTGCAAAATTTATCTCGTTTTGCCNCACCTCGCACTAAGCTGGACGCCCCTTATATATATATATATATATATGTATATAACGCTCCATATATATATATATATATATATAACGCTCCCTTACGAAAGTTTGGTTCAGCACTATCTGAGATGGAAACCTGTCGTTAGCGTAATGCAATGCTCACTGCGCATGCGTAGTTTGAGCACTCAGGCAGGATCCCACAATAACTCTTTAACCTGTGTTTGCTCCGGCAACATGGCCAGAGAGTTATGTCTCAGAAGCTCTGTCCTGCACTGACGAGCCAACAAAGGGCGAAACGCTAATGTCTGCAGATTGAGTATATATATATCGTGCAAAATTTATCTCGTTTTGCCCTGGTTATTATGTTTCAAGTATGGAAACGACAGCGATACATCCATGCATCTGCAAGACTTTCGTAATGATAATATTGCATTGATAATGAAGTGTTAATTAATGAATCAATTAATTTGGTTATGAATTATTTATTTTTTCTGCTTGTTTTAAAAGGATATACTAGTCAGATTGTGCCCGCTAGATCCCATAGTAAAAGTCTAAAAAGAAATATTTTGAACTAAAAATTAAAGTCTAAGTTTAAAAAAAATTAGATAAGAAGATAAAATTTTTTTGCATAAAATACATTATTTTTATTCTTTTTGTTAAAATAGAACTTTTAGGCACAGTAAATTTCTTGTGTGAATGAATATTATTTATTTGTTCATATATTTATTCATTCATTTATTTTTTTAAAAGTATTGAGTCATCCGTTGGTATGTATAACAAAAATGAAGTATTTCTTATTTCATTTCTATATTTAAATTAAACAGTAGAATACGTGTAGCTAGGCGAGGATCATGCACTTCACATAATTACTGTCTGGCAGGCAGCCCCTTACTCCTTTGCTGGCACTGGGAACGGAGGTTTAGGGGTGTAGTATAGCGACAGGTGCTAGAGTGGCTTGTGAGTGATGTGTCTGCCAAGCTTGACTCTTAAACTGCAGGTGAACAGCACAGCTTCCTGCCTTTGTTAGGATAGCTGTGCCTAGGTTTGAGTTTTCCCAGTGTCTGCAAAGTAGACTGGACTCTTAAGCTTGAGTAAACAACCAGTCTTAAGAGAAGGAAAACTCCGATATTACACCATAAACCCAGCCTGTCTCGAGCCCGGATAAATTGGTAGGTCGACGTCTGGCGCCTTCCGGCCATAAAACTTCAAAGGCAAACCAGTAAACATGATTGACCAAACAAGAATAATAATGTTGGGACGTCACCTGTATGTGACTCACAGCAGCAAGACCTCTCTGCTGCAGGTGAGTGAATGAGCCCACGACAACGTGTGGGTTCGAGTCTTGACTTTGAATGTTGGTAGCATGACTGGACGAGGTAGAGAGTTGGCAGCATCGATGAAAGAGAAAAGAATTGATATTGCTGATTTTCAGGAGTCAGAGTGGACGGGAGCAAAAGCTCGTTTGATAGGTGATGGATTCAAACTTTTTTACAATGGCACCAGTAATAAAAGGAATAGAGTTGGCATAATTTTGCACCAGAGCCTACAAGACCAAATACTTGCAGTAAACAGAAGATCTGACAGTATAATGAGAATACAAGTAGTATTAGCAAAGAGAAAGACTAACGTTATATCAGCGTATGCACCTGATGTTGGATTTACAGAGGATGAAAAGATGGCATTTTGGGTAGATTTAAATACCGAGATACAATCTGTACCTGATGCAGAAGGTTTGATTCTATTGATCATGCGGGGAAATATCGGAGGGATAGGAAGGTGGATTTGCATATCAGGAAGGAACGAGGCAGGAAAATTGATCCCACAATGTGCCCAGACATACAACCTGGCTACGTGCCACACCTATTTTGAGAAAAAGGAAGAACACCTTAAACCACAGATGTAAGAGCTTTGTCATGTCAGTCGTAAGCTTTTTCTGAACTACATTTTGGGAGATAATTCTCCCATTGTCAGGCGCTATCTTATTACATCTTGATACGTAGAGAAATTTGGGATTTGTCAAAGACTTCAAGGTACTACCATGGGAATGTGTTGCCACTCAGCATTGTCCATTAGTCATAGAAATTGAGATAAGAAAACCATGAAAGAAAGTAAAGCGACCAAGAGAAAAGAAAATTTGATGGTCGAACGTGAAGGAAGATAAAAAGGCTGACTGAGGCAATAGATAGATATTGGAATGGCAAATATTCAGCATTAGACAACAAAATTATTAATATGGCCAAATATGTGCAAGGCGAATCGAGAGGTGGAAAATATGTTGAAAAAGAGACTTGGTGATGGGATCAAGAGATTCTTACAAGAAATGGAGAAATACAGGTAGTGAACAAGATAAAACCCTTTACAGAGAAAACAGAAAAACTTCAAACCAAGGTGTTACCGAGGCCAAAAATAGAAAGCATGCAAAAATGTATGAAAAGCTGAACACCAAAGAAGGTCAATCAAGAATCTTAGATTAGACCAGGCTCACTTCTCCCTCAGCCTGACGATGGAAGAAGTACTTCTCGAAACGTAGCTGAGAAAAAGCTTACGACTCACGACATGGTAAATATCTTACATCAAAGCATGCGGTCTTGACCTCATACCCATTGAAGTTTGGAAAGCATTGGGTGATCAGGGTGTTTTGTTCGTGGAACAAGCATTTGACAAAGTTTTAACAACTAGTGTACCAGACTGTGGGATTAAAAGAGGTATTAAATTGATGCCACACACCATGAAATTATGTGAAAGAATAATATACTGACTGAGAAATCTAGTTGATGGATGTAAGTGCGTTATCATGTCACGTGTCTTAAGTGTTTTTCTGAGTTACGCTCCGGGAGATAATTCTTTCATCGTCAGGCTACTGAACTGACTAGGTAAGGTTGTTTTTGAATCTTGTCATTGCGGACCTACGTGTAGACAGGGGTCAAGTTGTTTCGAGAAATTGCGCCATACCTATGTTGCGTTTGTTGTGTTTCTTTCTTTAGTGCTGGAAGCCATATTTTTGGAAGTTTGTAGGATATACTGTTGATGTGATTGCTGTGCTTTAGAGAATGGATTGTTTCTCTTTGTTTCTCTTTGTTTCTGTTTTTTCTCTTTCTTTCTCTTTCTTTCTCTTTCTTTCTCTTTCTCCATGGTGAATATGAATATGAAGATGTAGGCTGTTGATGTGCTTAAAGAAACCTTGAAGGTGATCCATTTTGAAAATTGCAAAAACATCGTCAACGTATCTTTCCCAGAGAGTTGGCCCTTTGTCCGCTGTTGCTGCTGTGGCAACAATTGCTTGTATGAGTATTTCAGCAGTCACCGAGGATGTAGGAGCTCCCATGGGTACGCTGCTGGTTTGAGTGTAGGTGTCATTATTGAAGAGGAAGCATGTGTTGGTCAGGAGTGCTCTTAGTAGATTCAGGATATCTGAAGGTTGCAGAGTGGTTCTTGATGGCAGTGAATGGTAAGACCAAGATCAAGAGAAGTGGACATACTTACTATTTTGAGGTGAAAGTGGGGCTCCACCAGGGCAAGGCTCACTGTCTATTGCTGTTTATAATTAACTTAGATGAGTTACCTAAACAAGTAGGAGCAAAGCCACCCAGGGCGATGAAATTCAGAGACGACTTGGTCACAGTTGGAGAAACATCTGATGAGGTCGAGGGACAGCTAGAGAAATGAAGGAACACGCTTGAAAGCAATTGACTCAAGATCAGTAGAAAGAAAACGAAGTACTCGGGACCGCCACACCATCAAAATATAGTAAAACGTCAAGAAGAAAGGTTGCCAACAAAGGTTGGTAATTGGTGGGGTGGGAGGATGTCTCAAAGATGAAGTCAAGAATCGGAGTGGCTTGGTCTAGATGGAGAGACCTGTCAGGAGTTATTGATGATAAAATGGTGCCAGTAGAACTCAAGAGCAAATTGTATAAAGCAGTTATAAGACTATCCATGTTATATGGTAGTGAGTGATGGGCCTTGCCAAACGGAGAGGAGAAACGCCTGCATGTGACCGAAGTGAAAATGTTTCAATGGAGTCAGGGACTGATCAGAGAAGACAGGGTAAGAAATGGTTAAATCAGATCCATTGCGAAAGTCACTTCAGTCACGAGCTATATTACTAAAAGATGCTTTGTCAAGCTTGGGCGTATTACGCGCTGAAATAAGGGCCATGTAACTAGAAGTTCACTGGAAATGAAGCTTGCGGGTAGCCGTCCAGGAGGTTGAAAGAGCGCTCTTTGCAGGGAACAGTGCCCAACCGTGGTGTCCAATCTTGACACCAGTAATGGTATTAGGCTGACAAAGTGAAATTAGAATAATTGGAGTCACTTCAAAATATTTGGTAATTTTTTACTAACTTTTTCCTCCCGGTGAGGTATATAAGGTTAAATGTAGTAAAGTAGTTTTGAATATTTGCAAGGCCATATGAGTGAATTTGTCACATCTTGCATGCTCTGTGGATGATTTGTTGTTCTCTTTATCCTTGCGAAATTAACTACCAATTTTTAAGACTCCTTTTATTTATTCTTTTTAGCACGAGTTGCGGGCATTTCCCAAAGATGATCAGGACAATGTTAGCGGCGATTTACTCTTTTTACACGTGTTACGATTCCTTGAAACGATGACCTGGGATACGGTAAGCGACAGTTATTGAATGGTTTTTTTTATTTAAGGATGGTTTCAAGTGTATTCATATCCGGTTGTTCTCCTCAGGTTTTCGCATTGGAACAGAAATTGTTTTCAAAAATGCTTATGTCGTGGATAGACCTTGGTCTTTTTTTAATTAAAGGCTACTTGTGTAATGTTGATGGGAACGATTTTTTCTTGGCCAACTGAACAACACGGTGGTAGGAAATACCGGTTACACACTGTGGTAAGATCAGCTGTAGACAGTGGTAACAAAGACCAGCTGCAGACAGTGGTAACAAGAAGATAAAGATCAGTTGAGAAGTTAAAAGATCGAGAATCATACTGATATGGAAAGGAAAAGGGCAAAGGAGAGGTCCAAAGCTTTGGGAAGAAACATGGGAAGTAAGAAGCTAGTAGAGTAGTAGGATTAATAAGATTCTCTGCAAACTGATTGTAAGATAGCATTTGGATGGGGACTTGTAGCAAGCTTTGTGGTCTGCCTGAAAACTTTCAAGGAAGAACAAGACAAAAAAAGGCTGTTGGAACAATTCCGATAGGGATACCTGGGGAATAAAGAAAGAAACACCACACCACAACGATGTTTTCACTAACATTGACTATGATAGTGAAATCCGAGAGAGCAGGAGGGATCTGTATCTCACTCTATAACACCAGAGCTAATCTTTATTTTGTTCTATGCAGATATTGTTATACAATCCCTTTTTTTCATCGCCATAACATTACATTAGTTATTTGTGCGTAACAGAGTATTTCTGTCGCCTTTTTGATTCCTTTTTTATCAAAAAGCCGACATGAGACTCGTTTCATTGGAAAAGAAATGTCTTCATTTTTCTTACATTTCTCTTGATGTTTGTAGACAAGGGTAAAGTCATCCAAAGAACAAGGTGTTGGTGAAAAGGTATGCTGTGTTTAATTGCACCATTAGGTTTTAGTTTAGATTGCCACGTGGCTATATATTAATACGTAAGTTAAGGTTGTCAGTGAAGACGTATAGGAATTTATGGAGAGGAAAAGAACCCAAATACCAACTTGGAATTGATAAAAAAGTGTTAAAAAATGGAAGTTATCCTTAATTACTCCCATNTCCCTTTTTTTCATCGTCATAACATTACATTAGTTTTTTGTGCGTAACAGAGTATTTCTGTCGCCTTTTTGATTCCTTTTTTATCAAAAAGCCGTGCATTCATACCCGGTTGTTATCCTCAGGTTCAAGAAATGTCTTCATTTTTCTTACGTTTCTCTTGATGTTTGTAGACAAGGGTAAAGTCATCCAAAGAACAAGGTGTTGGTGAAAAGGTATGCTGTGTTTAATTGCACCATTAGGTTTTAGTTTAGATTGCCACGTGGCTATATATTAATACGTAAGTTAAGGTTGTCAGTGAAGACGTATAGGAATTTATGGAGAGGAAAAGAACCCAAATACCAACTTGGAATTGATAAAAAAGTGTTAAAAAATGGAAGTTATCCTTAATTACTCCCATTTTTATTTTATCTTGCACCATGGAAAACTTATTTAAGGGTCTTTGTTTGCCAATGCTATCAAGGGCGCTATCTAACAAAGACTGCGTTGTAATTATAAAGGTGCTATGAATGTAAACTTGGCCTGTTACGTCTTCATATTGTTTTTTTTATTTGTCAATGCTTTGTTTTGGATTATTTCGCACTTTTGTTTTTTGAATTTTTTGTGGGTTTTTTTTTCAGGAGGCTTCTCTTGACATTCAGGATGTCACCCTGAAGAACATTTGGGATTTATATCAGTTTGTTAAAGACGGGTAATAATTTGAATCACTTTATTTATATTGAAGAATGAATGAATTGAATTGAATTTATATAATATGAGACTCAGTTAAACTATTGGTTATCTTGCCTGCCATTCTTTATTTCTTCTATTATAATTCATGAACTTGGGAGTAAACTAGTCTTTTCACAATTCTGTAGCGTTACGGATTATTTGCCCGGGTACAGATCGAAGCCATTGGAATTGTTTGCACTGTAATCAGTCAGTTAGGTGTACAATATTTGTTTTAAACTTGATAACCTTGCTATTAGATGCACCAATGAAGCTTCTAAGAGCATTGTCTGTGTCAGCAATCAAAGGTCAATGTTTTTGACGAAGTAAACCATTGTTCTTAGATGAGGACCTTGGCCATCTCTTAAAAAGGTCGGGGCGCTACAGCAACATCACTGAATATCAGAAAGTGCAATGTTCGGGATGTAAATAGCTCTGCTCTACGCTCATACGCTCACTACTCCAGAGGACCCGTATGTTCCCAAAGGTTCATAATACTTTGAAGGTCATAAAGACAGGCCTTGCGTTTGACGTCGTTTAGAACACGAAAAGAGTTATATTAAAGCGAAAACAGAAGATATTTACATTGGTATTGTTGTCTCCTGGTTTTCTGTTGCTATCTTGACCGGATGTGCAATCAAATATGCACTAAAAGGTCTTTGCCTTATATCTTAATTTTGCAGTGCATTTTTTTTCTTCCAATGCCTTCTGATTTTCCATGGGTTCTCTGTCGTGTGGCCCAACCGATCGTAATCATAACTCATTCTTGTTACTTCTGTTATAGTAAGTGGCAGAATCTATTTTATTTTTTGTCTATTTTTCAGAATCCACGAAGATAACACAAATTTCCAAGCAAGTGTGATGATTCTCAGCATTTTTCATCTGGTACTTCCATATTTAAAACCGAGTATTCAAAAACTGAAGGATGCAAAAAAGCCAGGAAAGCTTCCTTCCGATGGCAAAGATACACAGGAAAAGGTGAAAGTAAATTGGCTTTTACTGTCAGTTATAATTTGATGTTTGATGGTTTTTGAAATGCAGGTGGAAAAGGAAGTACTACTATAGACGCATTGATCTGCTAAATATAAGGCAGGGATATCCTACATGATAACCTAAGAATTGTTAATTACTTCTTAATTAGTTATTTATGAAGACATCAGTAGGAGCAATATGCTGATCATTGAACCTCATCAATACTTGAGCTGAATCCGACGATGACACAACAGAACCCATTGAGGTCAATCGAAACTTCCGTTTTGCACTTGTTCCCCACCAGCTTTGCGTACCATCATTAGAAGTACTAGAGGAAAGACATATGTTTTGATATGTAAGTGCTTAATTGAGTTGGTATGCATATATACCCATGAATATAGGAGAAACCAGTCTTTTATTGTTAAAATTGCTTAAAGTTCGACAAGAATTGGGTAAATGTTTGTTCAGGTTTGTGGATGGTAAGGTCTTCAATAATCTGCCGATACGTGAAATGTTTACAACGTTAGTTTCTAATAAAAAGTTATTATTTTGTTTTAATTTATATAAATATTTTTTCAAATCTCATCTTGATATATTTTTATTTAAACTCTTTATTGATCCATTTTAAATGCACATACATCAGAACAACACACACATTGATAACAGTTTATTTGGAAACATAGCTGGTTTTTTACTTACTTACTTACTTACTTACTTACTTACTTAATAATAATAATAATGATAATAGGAGCGCTGGGAACTGTTCCAAGAAATTTGAAAATGAGTTTGTCTATAATGGGATTTAATGAAAAAGAATGTAGAGACATTGTGTCCAGACTTCAGCAAAAAAGTATTTTAGGCACCGTAAAAATTGTCAAAACTTTTATGAATTTCCAAAAATAGAATTACTTTTAAATTTTATTTTCTGCCTTACTGATTGTAATATTCTAGTTTTTAGAATCTTTGCCCTTTTGATAAGGGCCGGATTTTAATTGTAATATACATTTTAACTAATTTGAAAAGAAAAAAGAGAAC
>RDPX01000524.1:166466-181169 GCA_003991215.1 Morbakka virulenta | reverse complement strand
TTTCTCCCCTTTCTCCCCTTTCTCCCCTTTCTCCCCTTTCTCCCCTTTCTCCCCTTTCTCCCCTTTCTCCCCTCTCTTCCCCTTTCTCCCCCCTCTCTTTTCCTCCCCCCTTTCCCCCTCTCTCTGTTTCTCCCTCACTCTCTCTCCCTCTGTCTTTCTCTCTCACACACTCTCTTTTCGCCCGCTAGGTAGCTCCTATTTCGGCCTATTGCATTGGGATTTTTTTCTCTTTTTGTTTTTTTAGGTATGATTACTTAGAATTTACAGATTCCAAAGGTTACACAAGACGTTTTGATAAGAATGTTAACACGGAAAGTTGGCCTTTGGTACGTAAACAGAACGAATTGATTATTGTTGTATCGTGTGTAAAAACGATCTGGCCTTGTCTCTAAGGTTCTTAACCAAATTGCAATGTATGTAATTTTGACACATTTTTGTGTAAAAAGGTCGTGGAAGATTGGGGTCTCCTGGACCTTATTAGAAATAACTTTTTAGCGACTGGCAATGACAACACTTAATAAGATTGTAGAGTATTCACGGACCCTTTCTGACTTGCTGTTTGATTGGGCAGTGGTCCTTTACTTGAGAATTGTTTAAACGTTGTAGGAAGGCTTTATGCGATATGATGATATCATGAACGAGGTGAATATGAATATGAATATGGAATACGTCTTTTCAGCTATTGACCACAGAGCATCCCCCCCCCTCCTCAATCTGGCATTGGACCTTTAAGGTAATTTCCACCCTTACTACTCTGAAGTTTACAAACATGACATCTCCATGGCATTTTCTGTCTAACCTAAGCAAAAAAAATGGTCTGGTGGCACTGAGAATTTAATAGATAATTAAACTTGGCTCTTAAAAGCACATATGAGCCCTGGCGCTTTCAAAAACTTGATTTTTTTGGACTTGGTGTGCAAACCAGTTTATGTGCAGCTGTGACTACATTTTTCATGAAAGGGCAACAAACATACAAAGAAAATCTCTTGATTACGAATGTTCACAACTGCAAGTTTGTAACAGAATGACCATTTGATGTTGGGATGACCCCCAAAGCCTGACTTGGACTCATTGAGGTATCTGACATATTTCTATCCATGACTGGGCATCAAACTGGCCGGAGAACTGATTTAGAGAACTTTACGATCACCAGTAGTATTTATTGTGTAGTCTTTGATTTTTGTAAGTAAAATCTCACTGAAGAAAAGGACGACAACCAGAGAAGCACCATCGCGCTTTTTAAACAGAATTCGGTATAAATGGGGCATTTCATTTTTTGATTAGATTTTTTTCACCGCTGTGTTATCGTGATACTTGAATGGCCAAGTTGTCAAGACAATTATAGAAAGCTCTTCATTTGGGAAACCCTAATATATTAAATGTATTATTGCTCACAGTATTATGGAAAAGCTGAAATCTGAAAATTAGAAAAATAAATACGTCAAATTGAAAATCCATTTTATTGCATGTATGTACTTGTACTTATGAAGGCTTTTTTGTCATTTCAGGAAGTCGAGTTTCAAGCTGGACAAAGATTAAACTTTCTTTTTCATTCTGATGGAAGCAATAGTGAATGGGGATACAAATTCAAGGTAATTAGTGAAGTGTTTCAGACAGCCTTCTTAAAGAAAGGGATCGACGTACGTTTGACGAAAGGAACAGGATTGGGCCATGTTTGTTTAACAAAGAAGTTTAAGTGTATATTTTTATTAATTTGTATTCGTTCATTTTAAATTTGCAACGTCTGAGAGATTGAAATATTGTGATATAAAATTACATCGTTCAGGATATCACACTTATTTTCATTGGTAGTACTTTTAATTTTTGTGCTTAGAAGATTGAAGTATAATATTGCAAACATTGATTTCTCGTAGGGAAACTTTTGTTGTCTCCTAGTATTGTTTGGGTGCAGGTTATGCAGATACGTGAATATCGGTCAGATTAATATGTATAATTGGGTACATTGTGTTTTTTCCCTTGAAGTAGGAAATATTTTTACAAATGATTAGGAAAAACATCGGGTAGATTCTGCACCCAATGGTGTGCGTTTGAAATAGACCACATCTTCAGCCTGATGAAATGAAACACGGAACATGCTACTGTGTTTTCCCTGTTTCCCAGATATGTGTTCGTATAAGAAGCATAGTGCTATGTATATATACCCATTGCATTGTGGATGATGTAGTCCAGCGCGAACGACGTTATTGTGTTTTTGTTATAGCAGACATTAAAGGTTAAATTTAACAGTTCACCATATACAGCATTAGCATTAAGGAGCACATCTAGTAGAGCAACGCCCTTATGTCTTACAGAGATTGGCATGTGCCGAAAGCGGCGCATCATACGGCGCATCATACAGCGCATCATACAGTGCATCATACAGCGCATCATACGGCGCATCATACGGTGCATCTTACAGCGCATCATACAGCGCATCATACGGCACATCATACGACGCATCATACAGCGCATCATACAGCGCATCACACGGCGCATCATACAGCGCATCATACGGCGCATCATACGGCGCATCATACAGCGCATCGTACGGCGCATCATACAGCGCATCGTACGGCGCATAATACAGCGCATCATACAGCGCATCATACAGCTTTTGATTTGGTGTATAAACAGAACTGAATATTTGCCAGGAAACATTTTAGGCAGGCCTTAAAATTTTAGGTTAACAAGGGTGACTAGGCTGTCCAAGAGCTCATTGGCTTTTTATACTTCCAAAGCCGATGCGGATAACCCTTACAAAACTATCAATTGCTTGTGTCAGTTAATAACTTTGACAGCTTTATACCGAGAAAATGTTACGTTTTCATACATCAACTAGAGCTTCGCTACCAGTTATATATTGATGTCTGTTTGGATTTTGTTGCCGTGAATAATTAAGAGAAATATAATATTAATAGTTGTACTTACCACGTAACCAAATATGTTAATAAATTCACCGATATTTGTCAAACAATTGCAATTACAATAAACAATTTTTTTGCAAAAAGCCAGACACAAAATATGTAAAAACTGTTCGACACCTTTGTTCAAAATTGACGTTGTTAGTTTGTGTGAACTATTAGGGCAGTAATAGAAAATCAAAGTCCTAAAAGCTGACCTTTTTTGATATTAAAGAATGGTACATAGGTGAACATAAGGTACTTAGATATACACTCGCGTTATCACTTCAGTTTTATTGAATTCCAAATAGAATGGCGAACCCTATCGTTGACCAGGGTGCATCATATTTCTATATGGTAATAAAAAGGGCTTTATTTTGTTTTTAGGTATTCGCTATTGGTCATCCAGATATCGCCTTCTCTTGGATTTTTGATCTTCAATTAAACTTAGCGCGGTTGTTTGGCATATTTTGCAGTAATGCACTTGACTGCAGACGAGGTAATACTTTTGTAAAAATCACAACGTGCTACGACTTTATTGTTCTCCTTTTTTGTCTGTTTTGTAAATAAAAATCGAAGCTGGATGTACTACAGACTTAAGCTGTATTCTATTCTATTCTCGTCTATTCTAGTCTGTTCTATTCTATTCTATTCTATTCTATCCTATTCTATTCTATTGTGTTGTATTTTATTGTGTCATGTTGCACCATTGGCGTACTGACCAGTGTTTCAAACTTATGTATTCTTAAACGCATAGTTGGTCTTGCATGATGATGATGACGACGACGATGATGATAATAATGACGAAGATAATGATAATGATGACGGTGTTGATGGTGGTATTAATAAAGATAATGCTGGCAATGCTTGTAATGTTGATAATGAATATAGTAATGATGATGGTGGTTGACGATGTTTGGTTGTATGGTGCCGTTTGTGGGTGGTGAAGTTGGGCGTGGTAGTAATAACTTTGAGTAGTGTGATAATTACAATGATGATGTCATCCAATGTTATGGCGATGATGACAAGATGGAGTAAGTGTCTATTATTATTGTGGTAAAAATATGTATTTGTTTCTCATTGTTTGTAGTAAGTTTAACATGCGTGTTTAGGTTTACGTTCTTATATCTAATATTTAATATTATGATTAATTCACATTACAGACATATTCCCAGGAGATTCCTTTTCTGTAATGCAATAAGTACTTTGCTTACTTTGGTGTTCGCTGGGTTTTTTAAAGGTTATATTATGCTGTGGTATGTGATCCATTGCTAAGGTGTTTGGGGGGCCTTTGGATGTAAGCATGTGCCCTTTGTCAACTGGCAGAATGGAGATTGAATCATAATATTACTATTTAATACCTCTTGTATTTAGTTTTAAAGTTAGCATTAAAATTGACTCATTATCTACCTTTTGCACCCCAGCACTTGGTGACCAGTCTGATCATAAAGACAGCAATGAAGAAAGAGCCTTACTTCACAGTGAATTGTGGTCATCTTTATTTCGCGGCGGCTACTTGGTTGCAAAATTGGAAAGATCCCTTTCTGGATTTCATGTAAGTACGTTAGAATAATAATGGCGCTCTGTTGTTTNTACGGCGCATCATACAGCGCATCGTACGGCGCATAATACAGCGCATCATACAGCGCATCATACAGCTTTTGATTTGGTGTATAAACAGAACTGAATATTTGCCAGGAAACATTTTAGGCAGGCCTTAAAATTTTAGGTTAACAAGGGTGACTAGGCTGTCCAAGAGCTCATTGGCTTTTTATACTTCCAAAGCCGATGCGGATAACCCTTACAAAACTATCAATTGCTTGTGTCAGTTAATAACTTTGACAGCTTTATACCGAGAAAATGTTACGTTTTCATACATCAACTAGAGCTTCGCTACCAGTTATATATTGATGTCTGTTTGGATTTTGTTGCCGTGAATAATTAAGAGAAATATAATATTAATAGTTGTACTTACCACGTAACCAAATATGTTAATAAATTCACCGATATTTGTCAAACAATTGCAATTACAATAAACAATTTTTTTGCAAAAAGCCAGACACAAAATATGTAAAAACTGTTCGACACCTTTGTTCAAAATTGACGTTGTTAGTTTGTGTGAACTATTAGGGCAGTAATAGAAAATCAAAGTCCTAAAAGCTGACCTTTTTTGATATTAAAGAATGGTACATAGGTGAACATAAGGTACTTAGATATACACTCGCGTTATCACTTCAGTTTTATTGAATTCCAAATAGAATGGCGAACCCTATCGTTGACCAGGGTGCATCATATTTCTATATGGTAATAAAAAGGGCTTTATTTTGTTTTTAGGTATTCGCTATTGGTCATCCAGATATCGCCTTCTCTTGGATTTTTGATCTTCAATTAAACTTAGCGCGGTTGTTTGGCATATTTTGCAGTAATGCACTTGACTGCAGACGAGGTAATACTTTTGTAAAAATCACAACGTGCTACGACTTTATTGTTCTCCTTTTTTGTCTGTTTTGTAAATAAAAATCGAAGCTGGATGTACTACAGACTTAAGCTGTATTCTATTCTATTCTCGTCTATTCTAGTCTGTTCTATTCTATTCTATTCTATTCTATCCTATTCTATTCTATTGTGTTGTATTTTATTGTGTCATGTTGCACCATTGGCGTACTGACCAGTATTTCAAACTTATGTATTCTTAAACGCATAGTTGGTCTTGCATGATGATGATGACGACGACGATGATGATAATAATGACGAAGATAATGATAATGATGACGGTGTTGATGGTGGTATTAATAAAGATAATGCTGGCAATGCTTGTAATGTTGATAATGAATATAGTAATGATGATGGTGGTTGACGATGTTTGGTTGTATGGTGCTGTTTGTGGGTGGTGAAGTTGGGCGTGGTAGTAATAACTTTGAGTAGTGTGATAATTACAATGATGATGTCATCCAATATTATGGCGATGATAACAAGATGGAGTACGTATAGTGGCTACTGGAATGTTGATGATGATTTTGTGTCTATTATTATTGTGGTAAAAATATAAAAATATGTATTTGTTTCTCATTGTTTGTAGTAAGTTTAACATGAGTGTTTAGGTTTACGTTCTTATATCTAATATTTAATATTATGATTAATTCACATTACAGACATATTCCCAGGAGATTCCTTTTCTGTAATGCAATAAGTACTTTGCTTACTTTGGTGTTCGCTGGGTTTTTTAAAGGTTATATTATGCTGTGGTATGTGATCCATTGCTAAGGTGTTTGGGGGGCCTTTGGATGTAAGCATGTGCCCTTTGTCAACTGGCAGAATGGAGATTGAATCATAATATTACTATTTAATACCTCTTGTATTTAGTTTTAAAGTTAGCATTAAAATTGACTCATTATCTACCTTTTGCACCCCAGCACTTGGTGACCAGTCTGATCATAAAGACAGCAATGAAGAAAGAGCCTTACTTCACAGTGAATTGTGGTCATCTTTATTTCGCGGCGGCTACTTGGTTGCAAAATTGGAAAGATCCCTTTCTGGATTTCATGTAAGTACGTTAGAATAATAATGGCGCTCTGTTGTTTCGGATTTGAAACTCGTAAATAGCTTCCTCATTTGATGGCTCTCGTAAACGTGGAGAGTAGAGTAAGTAGAAAAATGTTACCACCATTACAACACTTCTTTTGACTGATTGCTTAAGGTTCCGGACTGGAAGCCTGGGCTTCAGTGGAAAAGAGTTGTAATGTCACTTGGGACGATTTTAGCTGTGCTATACTTATTTTAGAATTGAAAGCCTCAGGTTTATATGGAATATGTATGAAATGACTTGGCCAGATTGGAGTTCTATATGTAAAGATATTTAAATTAACGTCCAATCCTTTATTGACGTTTCCAATAATCATTTTTCAAATTTGGAAATTTTATTGAGTACATATTTTACAGAATTAGAGGTTACAGTTTTCTTCATATATCAGTCAGTTCTTATGTTTTCATTTTCATTGTTGAAACAGTGTTGAACGACTTTACACAGTTGGAGTCGTAGCAAGAGTGGAAAAGGCTATTCCAGCTGTGCACTGGCATTGCTCTACTGCTATAGGCTATATGTTTACTTACTGAGAGAGAGAGAGAGAGAGAGAGAGAGAGAGACAGAGAGACAGAGACAGAGAGAGAGAGAGAGACAGACAGAGAGAGCAGCGTGTAACACCCCTAATATCCTTCCCATTTTATTTCATTAATCTCTTTCGTAGAATTTTTTAACTTTTTTTTACCTTTTTTTAATGCAATTAATTTGCAATTCTATCTGAGTTAAAACACTTCAAAAATTGCCCTTCAAAAATATTTTTTTTAGGAAATAAAGCAGTATGAATTGATTTTTATTACAGTTATGGTTGGTTAATACGAATGTACTTTCTTTTCTTGTACTATTATGCAGTTTTCTTATAATTCTGGTTTTGAAAAGAAAGCCAAGTTATTAACCTCCATGCTTGATTAATCAATAATCAGTTCTAACGACCACGTGTTGAACGTAGTTTCTTTTTAACTGAGTGTGTCTGTAGAATTTCTACTTCTGCCGCATTCTCATCTTCCTGCCTTGATCAATGTTATCCGGACACTTAACTTTTCTTTGATGGTTATTACCCCTTTCACATTACCTGACTGGCATATTTCCTAACTTCTCTTTAACGATGGGCTTTTTTTTCAGACAACGATGACCCAATTAGGGTCGTCTTGCAGCCCTCAGATTGGCTGTACGCTCTTACTGGTCCATAATTTGTCATTAAGGGGTTTACTAGGTGCAGATCTTGAGGCTCTTAAATCTAGTGAAACCAGTTCTTGACCCGTCCGGTCCAAACCTTGTCAGTATTTATTATTTAATTTTAGCCTTGCATTTTGTGGACATCTTTCAATCATATATGACTGACTCATTCTCTTCCACTTTTCTCTGGTGGGCTGCCTCTGGCAGAAGTAGTCATTATATGGCCTAAAATAATAACTTAAAGGATTGGATTTTATTTGATTTTTTTAAGTTTTTGAAATATGTGTCTACCATATGAATACTTACTAGCCTGACTTTCTCATCGAGACACAACTGTCTGTATGATCGATCTGGAGTCTGAACCTGCGAACTGAACTCTGATACCCTAAGCTGAAGACCTACTAGTTTTATTTGGCAAAATGTCGCCACCTTTTTTGTTTTCTTTGTATTTTTGAGTTGAATGCATAATTTCAGATGGTCTCAATTTGGCTGAATATGTTGATGTAAATCAATTTTAGCTTATGGTATGTGTTAGATGTGCGTCAATTTTTTAACGTCTTGTTTCAGGGAGCCAACCCGTCAGATTCGTCAGTCAACATCTACCTAAATGCTGTTGCAAATGGAGAGGACATTGGCCAAGATCTTGTTGAAAAGTAAGTTCATAGAGCAACAAAGGTCAGGGGTCAGTATTTACAAAGGTTATAGACCATTTAGTGCATACCAATAACAGGTATCGGTGTTTATGTGATTCGGGTCACTTCATTTACGAGAATGTGCATATAATTTGCCTATGTAATAGCCAGTTTAACTTTGCAAAGATGAGGGCGTTTAATCTAGGACTCCATTTTTTGCATTTGAGTTGGTTGGGGGCATCAGTTTATGATGAATGGGTGGGAAAAAAGCGCGTAATAAAAATATGTGTTTAGGAAGATTTGTGTTATTGGAAACTAAAAGTTATGCCAGATTATTCGAGTTACAAGTTACGGAGTATTTCTTTTTTTTGTGCTGGGGTTTACCTTTGAAGTGAAAAATCCAGGGATTGAAATACTGTGCGGTAGACATATCGGTCAATAGTTTCTTGTCGTTTGTAAATATTCATTGGATAGCAAAAAGCTCTGTATTCCTTATCTTGCTAACCCTTTAGGTGCAGAAAGAATTCGAACGGATTAGCTGTTGGAGGCCCATTAGTAGAAGGTGCCGTTAGAGCAGTTTTTGCTGCATTTCTTTGGCACACACAAGAATTACGTGAATTAGTGCTTCCATATGGTGAGTAACATGAGTTATTTTTTATTTGTTTTTAGTTTTATGGAAATAAACAAGTGTATCGAGTTTGATGTTAAACTTGAGTGTTACCCCATTCGATTATTTGCTCTCACTGGATCGTAGTTGCTTCGTGTTGCCAACGCCAGCATTTTCCCTATTTGAACTAAAAGAATAATCTCATTTGCTGTTTATTAAGTTTGTGTTCATTAAGACATTGTCTTTCTACCATGTCAAATATGCACTACACTGACCCTACGTTTTCTACTTCTCTATGCCCCTTGCCTTCTGTACAATCTCAGCCTTATTAAAAACCGGCCATCTGGGAAAGATTAATCCTTCTTTGTTCTCATTTGTCACCAATTCTATCAATGGCTGCTCTGCTTTCTATTTTGCTGTTTTCTGTGCCAAAAGTACTCTACTCTTTGTACCCACATCGAAAGTATTAGTTTTCTCTTCACCTTTTGTCATTTTTAAACACCGTTTGATGCGTAGTTCACTTATGATGTTTAGAATATTCTCTAATAAAACCACATGCCTTCTACCTTTTTCAGTTTTTCCTTTCAGTAATGGTGCTGGTGGATCCAACTCTATTTGCAAACACATCTAAACACATCTGCTTATTTATCAATGTCATTTTACTATCCATGATTATTTTCTATACTAAATATTTTGATGTGCCATTCCCTATTCTATTTTGTTTTATGCAACCTATTTGTTCTCAGTTCTCAGTTCTCAGTATGCCTTCTGAAATGTTAAACCTTTCCGGTTGTGTTTCTCTCACTTTCACTATAATGTGGCAAACAGAATATTAATCGATTGTCTTTTTTATCGCCTTGTTTGGCCAAGTGCATTGTTCTAATATGGGTGCCTCCAATGTTACTTTTTGCTGACCAGTCTCTCAGCTGACTGCTTTTCCCCAACCTACAACCAGAATAGGGTCGAGAAACATACTTCCAATTGGTTTGGTTCTACATATCCTGTACTTGCACCTTAGTTTTTATCAAAAATGATTTTTATACTCAGTTTTTTTAATTCTCTGTCTGTTTTTAGGTCTGCGGCATCTCTTCTGTCCATTACTTGGTGTCTTTTGCCTTCCTCTATATTTAGCAATAGGTTTTTATGTTCCCCTTGATCTCATTGAGAATTTGTAACCTTCCCCCCCTCCTCTTCCGCTTCTTCTTTTTCTTATCATTCTACCCAAAGCATTTCCTTTTACACCTACGTTTTTATAAAAAAAAATGACCAGTCTAGTTTCCCTACACCTCGTCCTTATTTCAACAAAGACAATTTATCCCGTCCAATGACTAAACCATTTTCATCAGCTATCTATGAAAGGAAATTTGTACTACTATAACTGTGAAAGAGTGGCAAGATTCGTTATTTCGCGGCAATATGGTACTCAAAATAATCTGAGACTGCTGGCTCGGTTTTTTAAAATGATTTTTGTGAAGATGATGTAACTCAAGGTTGTAAAGAATCATGTAAATCAGAAAACTGTCATTGATAGGAATAAAGAAAAATTCTGCATTGAAAAGTTGAAGGGAAAGGAGACTTGTCACTGTAAACAATATGGAATCGTGTAAAATTCTATTGTTTCAGTGAATAAGACTTGCCTGGATGAGCCTAAATATATATAGGGAAACACAAAGAGGGATAGATTAGATAAAAAGAAAGATAGGTAGATTGATAGATATATAGATAGATAGATAGATAGATAGATAGATTGATTGATAGATTGATTGATAGGTTGATAGATAGATAGATAGATAGATTGATTGATTGATTGATTGATAGATTGATTGATAGGTTGATTGATAGACAGATAGATAGATAAATAGATGGATGGATAGATAGATGGATAGATGGGTGGATAGATAGGTGGATAGATGGTGGATAGATAGATAAATAGATGGATGGATAGAGAAATCACTAGATCCCCCAAATATTGATTATTTTCTGATTGCTGTGATGTATGGTTTTTTCTTGTATTGTAATGTCTAGCTGCTGAGGAAGGAATACCCGACAGTGTGCCATATGGAATTCAGTACGCATACAATGAAGCGGACAACCTGAGAAGGATCTTGGTGAGAATCCATTTTTTTCATGTCTGGCTTAAAAGCTTTTTGAGGTGAAAACAAGAAAAGGCGATAAAAAGCACAGAGTAATGCAGTTATAGAGAAAGTAAGACGGATTGGACGAGAACTGATGGGTTAATGCTCAGAAATAATGCTCAATTTTGGTATGATATGAATACCACTGAGAACGCCCGGGTTTCACGATACTGTGATTAAAACCGTGCGTTTAATGAAGCATTTAATTATAGCCCAGTTGAAGGATGAGCCCTGGATATAAGATCTTGATGGTTTTTATGCTTTTTTTTCAATCCGTTCATTCTAATTAAGTTATTTATTCAATAAAAGTATGAATGACAGATTGCCAGGTACATAGTTTGCAATTTTATAAAGTCACAGGGTTTGTTTCAAGTTTGTTGTTTAGCATCTTACCTTATTTGGATAGGGTCTTTTAGCGCCCTTAGCCCAGGGGTTATCGGCCCATGAAGTGATTGATGAACATTTGTGAGTTATTCCTGAATGTGGTTTATTAATGGCTTGTCAATTTGTTTCTTGCCAGTCACTACAGTTCTTTTGGCCATATAGAGAATATATATATTTTGCATGCAGTCACAAAGGCTGTTTGTTTTACATGCCAATGCTATTTCCCAATAGCACAGTTTGGAATACAATAATCAGACAGACTAGCAAGATAAAGATGAAAATAAAAGTTCTTGGCAAGTGATAATTTTTCTTGATGTCAGCCAACAATGAAAACAAGAAGTGAGACTATCTTTTGACATTGTTATACAATTTTATTCCCAGCTCCATTTTAATCCATGTATCGGCTATTTTCGTAGCTTGAAAGCCGTCAAAAGCTTTTGGTAGAAGCTGAGGATGCCAAAGATTGCAACCAAGACAGCAGAGGTCTAAAACACCCGGACACACCAGGTAAAAAGTGTCTTTTTATCCTATGGTTTTATTGCTTAACATTATTCCAATCAGAATTGTTAGAGAAGGCTTTGATCCTCTAACGCCTTCTTTTTAAGCCCCCTTTTCTTCTCATTTTTCTTTTGTCTCATTCGTTTTCTCTGGTTTCTNAAAAGTTCTTGGCAAGTGATAATTTTTCTTGATGTCAGCCAACAATGAAAACAAGAAGTGAGGCTATCTTTTGACATATTTTCGTAGCTTGAAAGCCGTCAAAAGCTTTTGGTAGAAGCTGAGGATGCCAAAGATTGCAACCAAGACAGCAGAGGTCTAAAACACCCGGACACACCAGGTAAAAAGTGTCTTTTTATCCTATGGTTTTATTGCTTAACATTATTCCAATCAGAATTGTTAGAGAAGGCCTTGATCCGCTAACGCCTTCTTTTTAAGCCCCTTTTTCTTCTCATTTTTCTTTTGGCTCATTCGTTTTCTCTGTTTTCTGTTTTCTCATGTCCCTTTTCCTCTAATTTTTCATGTATCCTTTTTTCTCATTTTCTTCTTTTATCTCTTGTCCTCTACCTCCTAGTTCGCGCCATCCTCCTCCTTTTATCCAATTTTCCCTCCATCTCTACCCTTTCTCTTCTTTCCACTTTAATCCTATCTACACTATTCTTGTTTTCTATATTTCCTTTTTTATTACGCCGCATTTTTCACCTTTTTTCTCTTCATTCTTAGTTTTTAGTTTCATTCTTCACGTATTAGTTTTTTACCACTAACATTCTCAGCAGTGAAAAATGTACAGTTATCAATCGCAGTTTCCTTTCCAATAGTAAGTATTTCATAGTAGGTAAATGTCGTGATAATGGTTTACACTTTTAATTTGAACACATAACATTTTGATCATCGCAGTTTATCTATAGTCCTGGTGGCCTGTCGGAACGTAAAGTTGATGGATAAAAGCTATACCCTTATCTAAAAAGCGCTGAAATTGTAGTCCATTTGTGTCTGGAGTTTTTCGTTCAGCTAAGATTTTCCTAACTGTGTTTGATATGTTTTTGTCTCTTTTCGTTGAACACATATGATCACGTAATATATCTTTTTTCAACTGCCAATATTCATGTCTTTTGTTTACTTAATGCTACGGCTGTTGACGTTTTAATGTTGATATTGTTTTTATCAATTGTTTTCTAGTTATTTCCTGTCAACAAAAAGCCCGTTTCTTATTGAAGTTTGCTGGGTTGTCCAAACTATTAAAGCGAGCCAAAGATGTATGTGGTTTTTATTCAATGTTACTTTTGTTAACATTGTAGTGTATCATTTCTTGCAATACAATGTTGATGGTGAAGTTTTTTGTCTACTTCAGACAATACCTTTTTACCGTACAATGACCCGACAGGTGTGGAAAACAGCTGCAGGCTTTCTGTCACATGATCTCTTGACCTACATGACCTTCCAAGAATCTGATATTATTTTTGCCACTGCGAAAATCGCAATTAAACTGATCGGAAACCTCAGCTTGGTGTTCTATCCTGTAATACCTTATTATTAGGATATAATGTGCTACAAGACTTACTTTCAATATCAAAACCCCTTGCACTTAAACTGGTGTACATTAAATCTTGAACAGAGCTTGGTTCTATATGGCTTATTGGGGCTAAAATGGAAACTTTCTCAACATTGATTTTTGTTTCGTCCCCAACCTCCTTTTTGCCTATTACTTCAGGTCTTTCTTTTGAAGACATTTTCAAGGTTTAGCACACAGAAATGGCTTTCACTTTGAATGATAATTAATTAATTGGTTTGGTGTATTCTTCTTCTTCGTCTTCTGTCATCCATATTCATGGTGAAACATTGGTGTATTTTGTTGACCTTTATCTGTAAAAAATACTACTTACAGATTTCTGCTTGTAGGTATCAAGCACTGAACGGAAGCCATCATTTATGAATCGCAGGTCATGGCATCGGCAAGACAGTGCTGAACCAAAACGCCAGGTACGCGGTAGTCTATTTCTTTGTGCAAGACACATTGTTTTTATACTTTGAAAATGATGTTCATCTAAACACTGTTTTCGTTATGGTGCAAGTTGTGTAGTACAATGGTTTTGGCTCCATGTATGAGTGTGTGTGTGTGTTTGTGTTTGTGTGTTTTTTTGTGTATATGTGTGTGTGTGTGTGTGTGTGTGTGTGTGTGTGTGTGTGAATGTTAATGTTGGAGGAGGTACTGTAGTGTGTTTATGTACTTTGTTCACTTACTGGCTTTGCCCTAATTTCCCCTGGGACACACTGCTTCATATTCTTCTCTACCCTTCACACCTCTTTTATGTTCCTCCACTCGGTTTTTTTCATTATTGCGTCCATCCCCTCCGACGTACGTCACGTATAACTTACTTTATCGTATTCCCATCATTCCCACACAAAAAAAGTGGAACAAGTTAAGGCGTCAAGTCAGCTTGCTACTGTATCCGTATATCTGTATGTCAAGTAAGGCAACCATAACACGTAATGTAATCAGTTAGTAGTGCAAAAACAAAAGTACCTTGTATATGTTTGTTTTGGACTCTGCATTCAGCAAGATCATTGCACAGTGGATGTACTATATAGTTAATTTTGAAATGATACAAGTTGATACTCATTGCTGTGTTGTTTTGTTATTTTACCAGGGTCGTCACGGTTCAGATGTTGCTAGCATGCATGAAAAGTACCCTATGTTTAGAATGGTTACAGAATTTTGTATGAATAGTTCCTTATCACATGAAAGGTAAGTAAATGTTTGATGTTGATGGAAAATTGTATGCGTTATAAATGTTTC
>RDPX01000524.1:98539-114340 GCA_003991215.1 Morbakka virulenta | reverse complement strand
AAAATGATAGAGGATTAGAGAGTTTATGTGAAAGGGAAGGTGAGAGAGCATGTGAGAAGAAATGTGATAGATAATTAGATAAAGATATCGTGTGTACAAGTTGAGATGATTAAAAGAGAGAGAGATATAAAGATAAATAAAAAAAAAAAAATATAAATAGAGATAGAGAGAGAGACAGACAGACATACACACACACACACACACACAGAGGGAGAGACAGACACAGAGACAGGCAGACAGACAGACAGACACACAGAGGGAGAGACAGACAGAGAGACAGGCAGACAGACAGAGAGGAAGCTTTTCGTTGGGTGAGTTATTTTGTAAGTTATTTTGCAACATTAATCATGAAACGCTGCTTATTAAATGGATTTTCTATTTTCTATTTTCTATTTGCCTAGGCCGGTCTTGGTGGAGAAGATGTTTTGAAGATTATCGACAGTGGGGTTGTTCCATTATTGGTGAGTTTAGCCTGCCAAGGAACAGGATTTTCAAAACAGTGGCTTTTAAAAGATCTTGAGGTAAATAAAGATATTAACATACAGGTCTTGACACATGTCGTGTGTAATTTGTATTAAATTTGCTATTAGTGTGGTAGTATAACAGCCCTTTTTTGGCAATGACGATCTTGAAACTTACAGTGAAGTTCAAACCTGTCGCATGAAAGGATTCCTTTGTTGATAATTTTTCCCTACAAGGTAGGTGGACAATGCAGTGATACTTTTCTTGAAAATTCTTGATTTTTAAATTAATATTTGAAAAATTTAAGGAGATGCTATTTTCCAACCCTGTTGACGCCTGGAAAGAACAAAGATCCGGTTGTGGTATTTATCAATTTATCAATCTCTTAATATTCTGTTAAAGACGCCGTTTTGGCTAAACTCGATTAACGCAATAATGTTGGCGGTAAATGCTAGGCACTTCCAGTTTTATATATCAATTTATCTGAAGGACGCACTGCCTACGTATCACACCAGCACTTCTACTCAAAAACAGCCACATTTAGATTTGGGGCAGGCAAGACACCCTTTATAGACAGAACATTTTTTGTGAAATGGAAAAATTACTTTTAGTACATTATAGCACGATAGCTTTTCGGAAATCCCCCTGGTAATTGGTAATTTTGATGTTTGCATTTAGTGGAAACCAAGCCTGTGCCCCTGTTTTGCTTGATATATATATTTTTTTAATTTATTTTTTTTCTTTTACGCTACTGCATCACTAGGTAACCTAGAATAAGTGTGTCTGCGTTTCAAGTCCGGACCAGGACCACAAAGGCGCAGAATACGGCGCAAGATTGATGCGGTGCCCAAAAGTGCTGAAATCTGAGCACTTGCAGCAATATTAGGGATATGTAATGTTTCGAATGCTTCGAATAGTCCAGGTGGTAATGTTCCCATGGCTCCAACTATCATCGGTACAATGGTCACTTTTGCTCGGCACTTGCGCTCAAGTTCCTCCTGCAGAGTTGAATACCTCCCTTCCTTCTCCCACTCTTTGATCACAACTTATCATTGGCACTGCAACATCAATGAGCGTCCAGGTTCACTCACGCTTATCGTGGATGGAGATGCCTGGCTTGTTATGCTTGATTCGGCGATCTGTTGACAAAACCGTGTTTCAGAACAGTACAACATTGGCATCGCCAAGTAGCATCACCTTCTCTAAGGTGTGCTCGAACCACTTCTTTCTTACCTCCACTCCAAACCTTCGGCACAACTCCCAATGCACTCTGTCTCAATTTGATCCTGTCAAATAAACTATACAATATACAATATACTGGGCCTCGGCCAGTACCTTGCACTCACCTGCAATGTGCATGGCATCTTCATCTTTCAGTCCACACGAGCTGCATAGAGGAGAGATTTGTTCGTGGTACCTTTTGGCTCGCACTGATCGTGTTGGCAAAGCTTGTTCCTGTGCTACAAAGATAAGGCCTTCTGTTACCCGCTTTTTATCCAATCGATCGACTTTGAATGGGCAATCCTCTTTACTCCTCAGCAGAAGTTTCCGTGGAATGGTGCATCATGGAATTGTTCGCGTCTCTCCTGTTCTACTCTTCGTTTGTACTCCTCATTCCCTTCTCCCCTTTTCACAATACCCTACCTTTCCACTTACGTCAGCAACTACTCATCACTTTCTTCAAGATGCTCAGCCAGGCTGTTCCGTTCACAAGTCACTACATCTTTCACACTCAACATTCCTCTTCCACCTTCTGCTCGCTTTAGGTACAACCTCTTAACACTGCTTCTGGGGGTGCAAAGCCCCATTCATCGTAAGGATCTTTCGGGTCCTTGTGTCCAGCTCCTCCAGTTCTTTCTTTCCCTATTTCAGAACACCTCCACTGTACCGAATGACTCCGACTCTCAATGCGTTAATGGCACAAATCAGGTTCCCTGCATACAGTTTGAATCTTGCCAGTAATTTCACCCACTTCTAGTATTCTGTCCGTATGAGGTCCTTTATCATCTCATGCAGTGTACCTATCAGCTGATATACTCCTAGGATACTTGTACCCTTCCTCATCCACTACCTTCATAATTTCCCCGTTTGGAAGTCCACTTCCGTCAGTCTTCTTCACATTGCCCCTTTCGAGAACCAAAATACCACACAGACCAAACTTCATCCCAATGTCATTAGAGAAAATTCGCACTGTGTAGACGAGAGTGTTCAGTTCATACTCAGACCTTGCATAAAGCTGCAGGCCATCCATAAACAACAGGTGGTTAACTCTAGGGCCACTCTCATTCTCCACTTCCTCGTCGCCAAGACGGTAGCCATATTCATTGTTTCTCAGTATGATGGACAAAGGGATCAGGATGTTGACAAACAGAAGAGGAGAAAGCGAGTCATCCTGAAAAATTCCTCGCTAGATTGTCACCTTGCCTAGTTCCTGTTTATTCGAAGATAGTTTGGTGGACTAATGTTTCACAGTATTAAATATATATATATATATATATATGTATGTGCGTGTGTGTGTATGTGTGCGTGTTTGTGTGTAGCATTTTATATCGTTGTTTTTCAGGGTAGTGAGAGTTTAGGGTACTAAATTAGGTCATTTGAATCTGATCTCTTTTATTTGATATGTGACAGTTTAATACTGGTCAGTTGTATGCCGTGACTGTTGTCGTCACAGAATACGTGGTGATGTTACGTTCATGATTTTTTCCTTACTTACTTCCGTTCATTAGATTCTCTCTTGGAAGCTTTACGTCATNGTCTTCTTCACATTGCCCCTTTCGAGAACCAAAATACCACACAGACCAAACTTCATCCCAATGTCATTAGAGAAAATTCGCACTGTGTAGACGAGAGTGTTCAGTTCATACTCAGACCTTGCATAAAGCTGCAGGCCATCCATAAACAACAGGTGGTTAACTCTAGGGCCACTCTCATTCTCCACTTCCTCGTCGCCAAGACGGTAGCCATATTCATTGTTTCTCAGTATGATGGACAAAGGGATCAGGATGTTGACAAACAGAAGAGGAGAAAGCGAGTCATCCTGAAAAATTCCTCGCTAGATTGTCACCTTGCCTAGTTCCTGTTTATTCGAAGATAGTTTGGTGGACTAATGTTTCACAGTATTAAATATATATATATATATATATATATATATATATATATATATATATATGTATGTATGTGCGTGTATGTGTGCGTGTTTGTGTGTAGCATTTTATATCGTTGTTTTTCAGGGTAGTGAGAGTTTAGGGTACTAAATTAGGTCATTTGAATCTGATCTCTTTTATTTGATATGTGACAGTTTAATACTGGTCAGTTGTGTGCCGTGACTGTTGTCGTCACAGAATACGTGGTGATGTTACGTTCATGATTTTTTCCTTACTTACTTCCGTTCATTAGATTCTCTCTTGGAAGCTTTACGTCATGGGAAAAGATAGCAAATCTGAGAAATTACCAGGTGCAGAAGGTGAAGAAGAAAATAAAGGAAAGGAGGGAGCAAAGACTGCAACTGGAACTGATTCAGAATCAAAATCAGATGAAGGAGGACCTCTGGATGGACTTGATGACGTCATTAAAGGGTGTTTTCAGGTAGAGGACCATTTTATGTTGGATTCCCAGCTGTAGGAAAGCTTTTGATTTCGGATTCGTAGATACTTTTAGAAGGAAGCTATATTATTAACGAGAATCCCCGGGAACACTTTACTTCCCAAATAATTCTTAAATATAAACCCCTTGAACCTTTTTTTCCTACCTTACTACATCTGCAAATTATTTCTTAAATTTTTAACAGTGGCTATCCACTTAACTCACCATTACTCTCATTCACGGCCCCATTAACCTTATTCATCTCATCAACCTTATTCATTTACACGAAGATGGAGATGGAAATGAGGATTTGGAATTATATGGGCAATGAAATTGTGTGTGCATCGAGTTCCAGTAGCAATAATTTTTATGATTTTTACTGTCACTCAGTTAAAGGATATGGTTTTTAAATGATCTACATAAAGACGTAGCACCAGTAACTAATTAGATCGCTCATGTGATAGCTCATGTGATTGCTCATGTGATAGAGCATGTGATAGAGCATGTGACAGAACATGTGATAGATATGTGATAGCTAATGTGATAGCTCATGTAATAGAGCATGTGGTAGCTCATATGATAGAGCATGTGATAGAGCATGTGATAGAGCATGTGATAGAGCATGTGAAAGCTCATGTGATAGAGCATGTGATAGAGCATGTGATAGAGCATGTGATAGCTCCTGTGATAGCTAATGTGATAGAACATGTGGTCCTAAAAGCCATTGTCATTAGTTCGAACCGTGCACAATGCACATGTATTTTTCAATTTTCCATACGTTAATATACTGTTACCACAGACCCCCATTGTCTCCTACTCTGAGCGTCGTCTTTAGTGCTAGTATTAAGTGAGGCTTCAGACGCTTTGAATTGCGGAATATTTTCTGACATTCCTTGCCCAACCTCTGTATGACAAAAAGTTTACAATTTGATATTTTTTCCTGGTATGGTAGACGCCCATTTGTTTATGTATTGGCTGGGAATTGAACTCTACACTATTTTCCAGTTTAAATGCATCCTGCCATACCTTAATTACCTTGAATCTCACAGAACTAGAAAAAACCCCTTTGTTAAATCTTTTTTCTCTTTTTTATTAATTTTTGTATTTATTAAAAGGATAATATATGAATATGCCATCTCCGCTTAGACTATACATGATGCACTTTGCTGTGAATTCCCAGTTATCAGAGCAATCTTTGAAAGCGTTGGCCGAGACCGTGAAAAGCTATTAACAGAGGTACAGGGAAGGTAATGAAAGTTTCAATGATATTGTGTGGATAGTTTCAACTGTTATTTATCATGAAATATCTAGTTGTTGTCATCACTTGCTTGATATACTTGCTTGATGTTTCAACTAAGTGAAACTTATTAATATATTGTTCAATATCATTTTATGTATTGATCAACGAAAGAACCACAGAAGAACACCAATTGTATTTGGTGCATGGTATACCAATTAAAGACGTAATTGCACTTTAAACCTGATGAATAAAATTTCGTTATTACGTAGATTGTATCGTTTGTATATTGAAACCAGTTCTGTTTGTGGCCATTTGATCTCACATAGTGTACATATCGTCCGAATAAGCTTGAACAATTCAAGCGAGCACCCCGATAACAAATTCAATTTGTAAGGCAAACTTTGATGCTATTTCAATACAACATGCAAGCCACGACTGATAAAACGAGAGAGTGAACGTGCTATTAAAAATGGAACTGAGTCATCACCAGATTTTAAAGAAGGACCCAACATTTATGAATTAATTCATTAAACATGAACGATGTACATAGCACTGTTTTTTACTAAAACCAGTGAGTTGTTGCCTTTACTAGATGATGATTGTAGTATGGTAAAGAAATTATTTTGTCTTTTTACTGATATTAACTTTTTAAGATTATTGTTACATTACACTATTATATTTTATTATATTATATTATATTATATTATAATATATGTTTTTATTTTATATTATATTATATTATATCATATCATATTATATCATATCATATTATATCATATCATATCATATTATAATAATATAAAATAACATAATGCATTGTATTATGTTACATTTCTTCCACATGTGTATGTCGTCTCAATGGCTGTGAATACCATACTGATATATTTATCGATATTTTTCCGTTTGTTACGTTAATCATACCTAGAACGTATTTAAAGTAACTGAGTGATAGATATAATGAAAAGTGAAAACAACAAAAAGATTGTGAATTTGCTTGATACTATCTTTAACCTAGATAAAGAAGCCAACAACCCAGACTCACTGAAACGTCCCCCTTTGTTGACATTTTTGTTTACCAAACTTTCATTGCTTATCATTAAAAATACTAGCGTTAATACCACATATCAACAAGAAAAATTTTTTAACGTAGAATTGAAAACCTTTTAACAGTTTTTAGGTAATTTGCGGGTGCTGAATCTGAATATCATATCCATTTTTCCTTGAGTTTTAGTTTTCCGAAATTCAGGATCATATGGTTAAAAAGCTTTTTTAACCGTATGATTTTAACCGCCATTGGTATCCCATACCCTATGGCAGAATATATATATATTTGACACAGGAAATGACTAAAGAAAGTATGCCAACATTTACTTGAGTAAATCAAATATTTATTTATTATTTCAAATTTTCGTCTGTCTACAACAGACTTTATCAAGAAACAAATATTATTGTTATTAGCTGAAGGAGTTTGTCAGTGTTGGTTTGGCATATTTCCTGTGTCGAATATATATATATATATATATATATATATATATATATTCAGGGTACTCCCCATACCAGGAGAGATCAGGCTACTTATCAAACTCAGGAATAAGAATATCAGCACTATCACCTAATGGTCGAATTGCTGACGGAAAATCTTTCTAACTCAAAGATTTTCGCTTTTTTTATTCTTATGTTTTTATATTTATTTTTTATTTAGTCATTAACATTATTGGTAAGTTTCCTCCAAGCCATTGGTATCCCATACCCCAATGACTGTCTCGTTCCACTTGTCCATTGTCTCAAGCGTTATACACATGTCTTGTAAACAACATGAGGAAGTCATGGTGTGTCTTGGGCTACAAGCTTTATTCCAAAATAAGCATAATACGCGTTTCGTACAAAGTCTGTTATGGACGTTCTGCTTTCTACATTTTTGTAGAAGTCAGTATTTTTTCAGGATTTTGATGTCATTATTCATCTATACAACTAAAAAGATTAAAATAATTATCTGAATCACTTTGAATTGATCATCAAAGCACAGGTTGCATGAATGAGTTCATCTTATCTTGATCCACTCTCCGTCATAAAAAAATATTAAAAGAGAAAATTGGTATGTGCAAGTAATTATTTTACAATTGCATTATATTTGAACATTTTCTATGTCCACTTGACAAAATGGTTTCATCACAAGAAAATTGGTATGTGCAAAGGAGCATTCAGCTGCCAAGTGTGAGTTAACACTTAATGGCCATGTCAAACACACAAAAGCTACAAATTAACTCTACAAAAAATACCAAAGACCAAAGACTTCTTTGAGCTTGCTCTGACCTGCTATATTGTAAAACACTTTCTACCTTTAATATCCATGTCTGCTTTAAAAGCTTAACATGCTTGCAGAACCCCCCCACCCCCCACCCCCCAGTTTACAGACATTTTCCCATGTGAGACATATCACAGATCAGAAAAACTAGATGTAACCAAAGCAAGTCAATATGATATCCGTCATCGGCACCCTAAAATTACCTGAAAGCAGTCTTTACCTTGCTGACTCAAAAAATAGTGTTGACAAGTGTATCCTGCATGGGTGATCAATCATTTGCCGAGAAGGAAGGAAAAAAGGGCAAACACAAGGAACATTCCTTGATAATAACGCAAACTCATGGGGCGAATATCGTTACAAACGCGAAAAGAAATTACGAAACATGGGAGCAAAGTTTTTAATAAGAATAGTTCACTGAGTAAACACTTTAAACTAAACAAAATAAACAGAATAAATACTTCCGGAAAAGGTCACCCCCAGATTATCAGTTACCTAATGAATTATTTTAGTAGTTTTTTGTTTTAAAATTTTGGCATTAATAAATGAATGAATTTTCCAATATAGTTTTGATAGCGAGGGTTTCAAAATATCAGACGAAGTAAAGGAACTTGCCAGAAAATGGTAAGTGAATACGTTAAAGTATTTGCTTTGATGCAATATAAATAGCAGACAGAGTAAATATCAGGTCTTTATGTTTTCTTTATTTGTTATTATTGATTTTTTCATTTCAAACTTTCTCCCTTAAAAAAATATGTGTCATGTTTCGTTCTTACTGCCTCATTCAATGATAGATAAAAATTTTAATGCATTTTTACAATGCTAATACAAATATGATAGGTATAGGAGCATTATCATGTCATGAGTCGTAATCTTTTCTGGGCCACGTTTTGAGAGTTACGTCTCTCATCGTCAGGCACTTTCTGTGGCGTCCATTTACTCCGTGAGGTCAATAATTTTCAAGAGAATCTGATAGTTAACAGTGCTTGCTAGTCAGTATCGAAAGATTATTCTAGAATAGAGTGAATACCATGTTGACAATTTTCCAAACACTGTTTTCATACGCATCAGTGAAACGAATCAATAAGAAACAAATAGGGACGTTTGGAGTGGGTGAAATGGTTACTGGTAATAGAATTTGTTACAATGTACTTTGGAGTGTCCATGAAACAATAATTTTCTTTGGATATTACTGCATATTTTAGGGAAGGACAAACAGCAGGAGATGCAAGTAAGGATGATACTAAAGAAGATATTTCACTTGACCTAGGAGTGCTGCGATTCACACCGAAACATATCGAACACAAAGATCTGCAAGCAAAGCCAGAATGTGAAAATCCCTTAAAGTTGATTTCATCTATGAGTGAATCGGAAATTCTAGAGGTATAAATTGCATGTATTTAACCACTACTGCTTTCGATTTTATTTTTCATTGTATCTATAACAATAAAGTACACTATACAATATTATTTTCGTTGTAATCGGTGCTATAGGCGCCATGTGCCCTTCGCTAACACAAATGATTTTATGGTTGTATGCGTTGAATCAAAACAGTATTACACCAAAAAACAGTTTAGGTTTGTGCTGTATACAGGGTAAAAATATCAATATATGTATGATATAATTTACATAGGTGCGTCACACGCAAGTACATTGAATAGTATGAGAAAATCTGCCAAATCACAAATTACTTACAATATCTTTATTTCTCTCTGTCTCTCTGTCCCTCTCTCTCTCTCTCTCTCTCTCTCACTCTCTCTCTCTCTCACACACACACACACACACACACACTCACTCACTCTCTCCTGTGCTGTGACCCAACTCTTCCAATTCTTGTGTGACCACACTGACCCAGGTGGCTTTGAGTCTTTCGGGTGGTCTCTTCACTGGTCACAGAAACTCACTTACGGCTTGCCTGGCGGGTATTGATTCAGGCAGGCGCATTAAATGACCTAACCATCCGAGTCACCTACGAGACCTGTTACAAAAGGAAAAAATTGCAAACGATAGAATAGAATTAGTGTCAGACGTTTAATATAGGCTATGCTAAAAACAGATGAAATATAAATGTCATAAAATTCTGTAAAAGCTTTAGAGAGTCTTGTGCCTCTTCACTAATAGTTAAGAAATGATTGTTCAATGCGACTGATTCATCCAGTTGTACAACAGAGTACTATTTTATTGGATTTTCTTTCGTAGTGGAATCTCGTTTTTTTGCCAAAACCCTGATTTCCCTTTCGCCTTTTATTCATATTCGAGTGATTTGTTATCTAGTAGCCATTCAAAGAGGAAGGTCTGAAGACCTTCTGATACAGCTTTCTTAATTTATTTTAGATGTTTCTGTTGAAAGAACTGTGTGTTCAGCTCAAAGATTTCCTTTTCTTACGATTGACTCCTTCCAAGTTTACTATGCAAATGTAGCAGTTATGTACATGGTCACGAAACTCCCACCAAATCTCAAAGATTTTCATGTACCCTTTTTCCATTGACGCAAATGTTCAACACAGATTCTACAAACAACATGTTGGGTCCAAGCATTACCTTGATCTCCAAGGTACATTCCAAAGTAGGCATCGTACACTTGCTTGACAAATTGAGTAATAGGTCTTCTGTTGTCTGGCGTCACATATTCACCACAGATATAACAAGAAAGATGAAGCTGATTTAAGCAACATCTCTTGGTAGCCATACTATCAAGAAGTGTAGTCAGCGAACTATAAGAGGGATCTGTCTTTAAACTAAAGCCTCTTCTACCTTTACTTGCAACTAACAATTAGCAAAGATCTGTTCTCGTTTCTTTCGATTGCATTGCATGTAGGTGACGAAAGTGGCATCACAAAATCTTTTCACAGAATTTTATCAAGCTGAAATTAACATTAGTTTATTACCTTCAAGCTTTGGCACAATCAGTTTAGAAATAACAGTTTTATAAGGTGACAAATGCATACAATGGAAATTCATTCAGTTTGCTGAAACAGGTTGAATATATAATACATATCGAATAAGTACATGCACGGGTTAAATGTTAAACTGTCAAGAATTCAATAAAAGTAGCTGCACATGATCCAGAAAGTGAGGTGCACATGTATTCAACAGATTTCCACATCACATTTAGTCAAGACTGACTCCTAGCAGCACCTAGAGAAATCTGGAAGTCTAGGACTAAAACTGCTGGTCAAAATTTTAAAATATTTGTTAAATATTGATTTGCGCCATATGGACATACATTCATAGCCTTTTCAGTTCTATCCAAAAGAAAGAAGCAACATAGTATTTTTATAGCTCTTATCCGAAAGCTGTGGACACAAAACCTTTTGATTCCGGAGAAAACAGGTATTTCATTGAGAAGTAAAACTATAGCCAATCAATGGAAACCGATGCATTTTTTGAACTCAGCACCCCCTTATTATTTAAAATCAACCCTTACTTTGCTGGCACCAAAATATGTGTTGACTTGTGTAATCTGTAAACCAATACAGTTACTGAGCTGTTATCCCATATTCAGGTAACTTTTCTACTCTGACTGAATGACTTACTTCTCGATCGCTTTACTCAGATCTACAAATATGGTGTCAGTTAATTTACCATCATCCATTGCTTCTCGTATGACGTTGGCAAGTAAAACATTAGCAAACCCAGTACTCCTTTTCAAGATGACTATTGACTTGAGAACGTGTACATCTTAATAGTATCTCGAAAAATCCCGACAAAATGGATATCCACCAGGTATTACTAAGCTTTCTATCAGGTTTGCTGTGAAATGTTTACCTTTTAAATGTAATATAATTTTATATTTAATTCATTTGCAGACGAGAATTCAACAAAGGAAAAGTAAATCACTAGAACTATTGCGAACTGAACTTGAAAATCAACAGAAGTCATTCACAAAGGACTTTGTCAACAAGGTATGAAACGGGTTAATTACCCAATATTAGCTTAAGTGGCTTATTCGTAATATGCCAAATGGTTTAATGGTTTTGAACATGATGGTACGGTACACAGCGGTAGTGAACCCGAGATTAATTCGATACCATTGTAGACAGTCAAATAGATTTGCATGAAGCAATACGACGGGTGCTTTCAAGTTTTAGTCCAATATGTCGGAATGACGATTAGGAAGGTGAGCTGGGCTGATAACGAATTGTTTCTTAGATTCCAGTGTTGATCACATCTTTTTAATTGTAGTAAAAAAATGCCGTTATTGGAATATGGACTGCTCAGTGCTCACCTTGAAGTAGAAAAGGCCACTACACCTCTAAGAACAAAAATAAGCAGCGGTGGAAACATCCGCGCACAATCCGGATTTTAATTCTTTAATTACTTCTACGTAATTTCAAGATGCTGCTGTTGCTGCTCTTGTTGTTGTTGCTGTTGCCCCTTTGCCTCGTTTTCGTCGTCTTTTTCTTTGACATCATCGTTTTCATCTTCTTTTTCTTCTTTATCTCCCTCCCTTTTCTGCTTTGCTGCCAAGTTGGACCTTCTGTATCACTTCCCTCCATTGTGCATCATCTCCAGTGTCTTCATTTCTCAATCTTTCAAGCCCCATATCTTCTTCTCTATCTAGCGTTTTAGCGGTCAGCCCGCTTGTCTTCTTCAATGCCCATTTTTCCTGCCTTCTCTACTACGTTTTTATTGGCAATCCAATGCAAGTGGCCATACCACTTCGGGCGCGATTTGCGCTCCTGGTTCATTATATTGAGGGAATCAAGTTCTTTTACGATGTCATAATTCTTTAATGTTTTATATTCATGTAAATTGGGAAATTGATGCAGACAAGTGAAAAATACGAAAAAGCCCATTTTCTTCACACTTCACGTAGACGTGTCTGCGATCATATCAAAATAGAATTATGGTTGCAAGTTTTAATTTGAACGCCACAGCAATAAAAAAATTGTATTGACTTTTACATTTTTATAACTTAGTTCCGTTCCACCGTAATTTCGCTCACTAACGTACTGCGGAAGGAAACTATTTTTTGAAGATGTCGGTTGGGATTGGGTTTTTTCAAAATATCTTGGGGAGGGGGGGGTATGATTTAGTTAGCTTGTAGCCATTATTCCTTGGAATGTTGATCTCACTCTCTTTGAAATATAATGTGTTAATAAGATGGTACCATTTATTTTTATTGATGTAGGTTAACCATGTAGGATCTATTGGTTATGCACGTCGTCTTCTGGCTTGGCTATTTTCCATGTGGCCAGAAAATAAAGAAATATCATCCGAACTATTAAGCAATATTGACGCATGCAAGGTTGTTGGACTGCTTGATCTTATACAAAGCATTGAGTCAGCAGATGTTTTTGAAAAGGTAATTATTTGTTGACAATTTGTTGATAAAGGGCAAAGGCAAAATTACCCTTTGGTGGTATAATTTTAAGATAGTCTATCCTTGTTTGTTTTTCGGCTGCTTCCGTCAGGATTCGCCACAGTGGATCGATTTCCTCCATTTCTCACGATCTGCTACATCCTCTTTCTGTAATTGTGCAGTTTCTGTTATATTAAAGGTAATAAATTTATACAAAGGTGCTTGTTGACAATTTTGTTATAATAGACAAAGAGGAATTATCATTTGATTGTAAGTTATTTGTGCATTTTAGACATTAGTAGAAGGTGTTATCACATGTTTCTGGTAAATATAAACATCAATCCAAAATATGTAGATTTGTTGTGCCACATACTCATTACATACAGTATTGACCCATAGTGGTGAGACAATTTTTTAAGAAAAATAAAAATGTTTGAATTATTTACTCAGAGTGACGCTCAGAGAAATACTGCTCTGTCATAAAGGCTTATAATATGTATATCGAAACAAGATTTAAGATTATTTGCAAAATTTAGAAATATTTAGAGTATTTTATTTATTGTACTTCACGACAGTTATAACTATTTCTTTGAAACATCCAATGTTTTTTGTCTAACCTGATAGGNCTACGTAATTTCAAGATGCTGCTGTTGCTGCTCTTGTTGTTGTTGCTGTTGCCCCTTTGCCTCGTTTTCGTCGTCTTTTTCTTTGACATCATCGTTTTCATCTTCTTTTTCTTCTTTATCTCCCTCCCTTTTCTGCTTTGCTGCCAAGTTGGACCTTCTGTATCACTTCCCTCCATTGTGCATCATCTCCAGTGTCTTCATTTCTCAATCTTTCAAGCCCCATATCTTCTTCTCTATCTAGCGTTTTAGCGGTCAGCCCGCTTGTCTTCTTCAATGCCCATTTTTCCTGCCTTCTCTACTACGTTTTTATTGGCAATCCAATGCAAGTGGCCATACCACTTCGGGCGCGATTTGCGCTCCTGGTTCATTATATTGAGGGAATCAAGTTCTTTTGCGATGTCATCATTCTTTAATATTTTATATTCATGTAAATTGGGAAATTGATGCAGACAAGTGAAAAATACGAAAAAGCCCATTTTCTTCACACTTCACGTAGACGTGTCTGCGATCATATCAAAATAGAATTATGGTTGCAAGTTTTAATTTGAACGCCACAGCAATAAAAAAATTGTATTGACTTTTACATTTTTATAACTTAGTTCCGTTCCACCGTAATTTCGCTCACTAACGTACTGCGGAAGGAAACTATTTTTTGAAGATGTCGGTTGGGATTGGGTTTTTTCAAAATATCTTGGGGAGGGGGGGGTATGATTTAGTTAGCTTGTAGCCATTATTCCTTGGAATGTTGATCTCACTCTCTTTGAAATATAATGTGTTAATAAGATGGTACCATTTATTTTTATTGATGTAGGTTAACCATGTAGGATCTATTGGTTATGCACGTCGTCTTCTGGCTTGGCTATTTTCCATGTGGCCAGAAAATAAAGAAATATCATCCGAACTATTAAGCAATATTGACGCATGCAAGGTTGTTGGACTGCTTGATCTTATACAAAGCATTGAGTCAGCAGATGTTTTTGAAAAGGTAATTATTTGTTGACAATTTGTTGATAAAGGGCAAAGGCAAAATTACCCTTTGGTGGTATAATTTTAAGATAGTCTATCCTTGTTTGTTTTTCGGCTGCTTCCGTCAGGATTCGCCACAGTGGATCGATTTCCTCCATTTCTCACGATCTGCTACATCCTCTTTCTGTAATTGTGCAGTTTCTGTTATATTAAAGGTAATAAATTTATACAAAGGTGCTTGTTGACAATTTTGTTATAATAGGCAAAGAGGAATTATCATTTGATTGTAAGTTATTTGTGCATTTTAGACATTAGTAGAAGATGTTATCACATGTTTCTGGTGAATATAAACATCAATCCAAAATATGTAGATTTGTTGTGCCACATACTCATTACATACAGTATTGACCCATAGTGGTGAGACAATTTTTTAAGAAAAATAAAAATGTTTGAAATTATTTACTCAGAGTGACGCTCAGAGAAATACTGCTCTGTCATAAAGGCTTATAATATGTATATCGAAACAAGATTTAAGATTATTTGCAAAATTTAGAAATATTTAGAGTATTTTATTTATTGTACTTCACGACAGTTATAACTATTTCTTTGAAACATCCAATGTTTTTTGTCTAACCTGATAGGTTTTTGGGGTGAGGGGGGTTAGAGGGGGGTAGTGTTTAAACGCTTGGATTTCAGTGTGTTGTTTATTCTTGTGTGGAGTTTTTTAAGCAGGAGCAGAAGGTTATTCCAGGATACTCTTACTGACTGCGCTTTTTTTTTCTTTTTTTAATTCCTCTTTTTGCGAACCAGGTTGTTTACACCTTTGTACGATCATGTGATAAAAGTCTGGTGAAACCCCTGGCCTTATCAGCTGTTCACTGCATGGGAGAAGTGCGCCTTGCATCGGAAACAAGAGAATCAGAACATAAATATAAGCACAATACGAAATTGGAGGTAACTGATTTCTTTGCCATTATTGTTAATTGAGTTTTGCTCGTTTGGTTAGAATAGGAGTCGTTTGCATAGCCCAGTGTTGTGCATTATTTTCGTAATTAGCTTGAACTTATAGCATTTTATGTGATTGACGTATGAATACGACTGAACTATCTATTTATCTATCCAGATATCTATCTATCTAGATATCTATCTATCTATCTATCTATCTATCTATCTCTATATATCTATCTATATATATATATATATATCTATCCATCTATCTATCTATCTATCTATCTATCTATCTATCTATCTATCTATCTATCTATCTATCTGTCTATCTCTATCTATCTATCTGTCTATCTCTATCTATCTATCT
>RDPX01000524.1:69531-97567 GCA_003991215.1 Morbakka virulenta | reverse complement strand
AAAAACTACCAGTCTCCGATTTTAAATTTCTGTACCCGTTTAGTACGTCTCCAATCATGAAAACCGTTAAGTCCCTTGTGGATAGTGCAAATGGAGCCAATCCAAAACTTTTCTTTTTCAAGCATAATGCTTTCACGTTCTTCAACACTTACGTTTTCAACGTAGTCAACTAACACAAAACGTAAATATTTAGATGGATTATCATCATCACCTGGACAATCGTCAATAAAATGTCTTACTATTGAACAGGAATAAACACGTCGTTTGATATGCGACTTGTAATTAGAAAGTCTTGGTTTCCAGTTCTCAGTTGAACCAACTCCTTGTTTTTTGCATTTTGTGCAGTAAGCTATGTAAATGATGTTAGGTGTAGTGCAAGTGATGGCTTATATATATATATATATATATATATACTTAATAGCGTACGTAAGTAAATGATATGGTCATAAAAATGACTTTAGTAAAAATGTTGCCCAAAGGTTTTGATTGGAACCAAGTTCAGTGGACACATCTTTTTCTCTTCCTTATAATCAAGTTTTTAATCTTGATTGCTTTTTTTAAATTTAAAACAATTTATTTTGGGATTGCTTTTTTTCAGGGAAAAGTGTACATACCTGGAGCAACAAGCTTATTTATTCGATTTGATGAGAGGTATGAGTTTGTTATCATTTTTAGATGAAATACCTATGCGTGTTTTGGTAATATTATTTACACATTTTATTGGTTTTCAATTTTTATTAATAGTACTTTCATGCAGAAAGGCCCTTCTAAAGACGACATGCTGTTTTAAAACATTATATGCTTAATTTTGCGCAATGTGTATCTTACTCCGGCTTCTATTATAGGTCCATCTAAATCTCTGGGAAAATTTAACTTTTCACCCCTGACATCGCTGAATAACTCCTCAATTATACTCACTCCATCTATTCGCTATTTCTCCGCTCTCCATAATAAGGCTTTCTCAGAAAGTTTCCGGTGGCCCACCCGTGCAACATTGTTTTGTCTCCCTTTCTATTCTTTTGGCTTCATTAAGATACACTCGAAAATGAACCTCTTCAAAATTACTATGTTGTACAACGTTAACAGTTCAAAAACCAGATTTAGTGCAAGTAAATTATACAGTCCTGACAGGAAGAGTTATATAAGTCTGATAACTTGACATGAAGTGACCCTCTCCTATTACGAACAAGGTATATTAGAAGTAAAACATCTTTGCTTGATTGCTGTTTTGGATATCAGCCGTAAACTATGCAGGACATGGCACATTTGGAACTGAAATAATCATATTCAGGTCATACTTCTATAAAATTTCTGCTAATTTAATTTAAAATGTATTGAGGTAGCTTGCAGATGAAAAGTGAACAATAAATTCGAGGACTTAATGCAACTAATCGAACTGCATATTTGTTTACCAACAATTTATTTTATTTTCCTGAATAGGCTTCATTACTCAGGGTTTCTAGCATTTTCAGTTCCTGAACATTGTTTATTAAGCCACTCTTCTTTTGCTTTCCTGCAGTTTTCTTTTATGGTTCTATTTATTTTATTTACTTTATTTTCTGTCTATCTTTCATCAATTCTAGGATACTGTGTTTCAACCAAATTTTCTTTTTCTTTCTCTTTCTTTCCTACTAAATTTTTCCCAGGCTTAGCGTCGTGGCATAAATTCATTTGAATTAATCAAACCAACAACGCATTTTTCATTTCATTGATAATATATGTATACATTTTAGTTGTAACATATTCTGTTTTTAAGCTGTTCTTGTATTCTTTTAGATCTGATGATCAGAAAATCCTTCTCGAAATATATAAGAGAGGTAGACACAGAAAGGTTAGGGAGAGGGGTTCTTCTTAAAGAAGTTGGGGACACTACGGTAGTTTTTTGAATATATGGTCAATAAACTGCTGCTCAATTTCGATAGAAAAAATCTTCAATGGCCTTTATATCTTTGGATCGACCTGATAAAATGTGTCAGTCTTGCAGCTGTTTGGTCAAAATGCAGAGAAAATTCCAAGGCTGCTTAAGGGAGAGCACTGTAGTAATGGGTTATATAACAAAAGATGAAGTATTCTCTTTTTCTGCCAGAGGATCTTTTTATCTAATTTGTTAAAAAAGACAAACTGAACTTTTTAAGAAAATTTTTATATCCATTTCGCTTCGTAGATGTTCTACTGAACTTGCCTGTGATGAATTGATTCTCTCATCATCACCAAACCTACAGCTTTATCAGCGCACATTCAGTGGGCAAGCAGATTGGCAGGACTTTGAAATTCCAGGTATTATTTCTGTATTTGATATATTAATGTGCTACTTCATAAGTTAACACTGAAAAGAAATGGTAGATTTTTGCTGCCCTTATAGCTTCTCTGTTTATTATTTAAAGACATTGCCAGAAGGGATGGTTATTTTCCTTGTATATCTATCGTTACCCCTGTGCGAGGAACCATGCTCGTCAAACCTGTGAATCAGAAGCAGCAATTTGACTTTGGGCTATTATTATCTCGTGTTTTTACTCCGTAGTGCTATGAATTATTCCTAATTATCATATAAATAATAGTCAGCTCTAAAAGAAATGAATCTTAAACTGATTTTTCAGGTCATAAAACAGAAAAGTATATTTCGTAATTTACTGTTTCTATGCTGACAAAATAATAACAGTACCGTCGATCAAGATCAAGACTTTCGGAATAGTTGTTATTTTGGAATGCCTTTTCAAAATACGTGTTTTGGAGTGGGTTTGATGTAGCCCGTGTTGGTTATGACATTAGCCACATGCTATTATTCTATTATTCTTGCTATTATACAGGCATCCTAACATACGTTATTCAAATCGGAGAATCTTGTGGCCCAAATGAAGAATTAAAACTTACAGAATGCTTTTGTTGACCAGGTCTTAGCAGTTAGTTGAGTACGATAATTGTTTACCAAATCATGATACCTTTTTTTGCCTTATTAAATACAGACTCATTAACATCTATGTTGATTTGCGGTGATGATGATGCTTATCAGCTATAAAGAGTTTTGTTTGAAGGCATCCGTCAAAATCGTTGTGTAGGGTTAAGTGAAAGTCAGGTGCTTATGAGTTAGCGGAATCTTGAATGAAATGGTTGTGTGGTTTTAAATGAACCAGTATTTCTGTTGAGAGTAAGAGCAAAAGAGCTAAAGTTTTGTCGATATTCTAAACAGATACTTGAAATATCCAAATTCGATTTTTTCGTACGTTTTATGTTTCTTTTTTGTAGGTGATACTGTATATTACAAATTCACTTCCGATAGTTCTAATAATGATTGGGGATGGAAATTCACTGTGACTGGAGGACAATTAGGAAGGTACTTAAAACATCAAAGTAATTTTGATATAGAAAGATAGCATTCGGAATTGTAGAAAAGTTAAAAAAGTGTATACTTTTACAACCATAGCTTTACATAATTGCACCGTTATTTCTCAATCATCCCATAAAGGGATGAGCCATCCAGAGTACGTTAGCCTTGCTTCTAAGGTCAGGTCATCGGATCCCAACATACTTGAAGCGTTGAAATAATATGATAGAGACGGAGAGGATTTTGAGTCGTAGGAAAGTGTAAAATTAAATATTTTTGCAACCATATCTTACAGTTGATCTGGCCAAAGACAGGCGCTGGTAGTTTAAGTGGTAGAGCATCTTGATAATACATTCCATGTTTGGTGGGAAAAGATTCCTTTATACCCTTGTATTAAAATATCTTCAGTAAGTATGTTTCCTTCAAAATTTGACCATATTTTGTTTTTCTTTTTTTTTCATAGATTTGAAACTGCTTGTTCAATTCTTAATAGCTTACTAGCACAAGATATACAGTTTGCAAGGTAAGGATGTCAACCAAATCTTTCAGTTCCTATTTTACATTCACAGTTGAGAAATCAATTTACACCTTCTACAACGTACTTAGACAGTAGATCTAAGGCATAGTTTTAGAATTTGTTATCGTCTATTCACCGAGCTCACTCAACCCCATTGTCTTTCATTTCATTTGCGAATAAGGATCAGTATAAAGAACAACAATAGTATCACAATTCTTTCTATGTGGTATACTAATCAGATTGCGTGTACACTGTGTGGAATCTTGATTTAGATGTGTTCTTGTCAGTAACAGGGTGAAACTAAAAACCCGTTAGTTAAAAACAACATTTCTCAAAAGCACACAATTAGCACTGCAATTAGATATTTTTGGAGTTATTTCCTTTTCATCTCGTAGTTCATCTTGTATTCTTGTATTAAATTAGATTTTATATCAGAATTGAGCTTGCGGGAATTTTTTGTGTTTTAAAAGGTATCAGGCAGTGTGGTAATTAGAGGGCAATAAATTAAGAGTATGATCTTTGACAAACTAAACATTTCGAAATTGTTACTTGTTATGTTTTGACTAGATCAGATACGGACTGAAGTTAACACTACTTTACGCGATCATTTATTTAGAGCCCAATTTGACATGAAATTCAATTTCAGAACTCAAATTGCAATGATTAAAAACAACACGCTTTATGACGTGTGCAAACTAACAATTCCAGAGGTTATTGAAACATAAAAAACGTAGGTGACAGGTCACATTTGTTATGGCTTTTTTTGGACTAACATTTTTGATGAAATCTCTATGTTACTTTTCAAGTTATAAGCCCAAATTTTTTTGTGTGTAAAATTGATTGTGTTGGCCTTGTTGAAAACAAGATGGCTGCTAACAATGAAGAGTTTCCCAGTGGCCGATCAACTAATTTGCTTGTTGTTTGAGTCCTTTTCCGCATCATATGACCTGAACGTGTTTATATCTAAGGTCAACTCATTTTTTAGTCTGAACCTTTTGTTCTAAATTTTTCTTCTTTTTCATTTTCATCTTCCTCTTCTATTTGTCGTTGCCCTTCATTTCTTCTTGTTCTTGTTCTTGTTCTTGTTCTTCTCCTCCTCCTTCCGCTTCTTCTTCTTGCCCACTGGAACAAACAGACACCGATATAATTTATACTCTAATTTGAAATAGTTAAATGTTACATATTTCCATTCCGCAGGTCACTTCCTTTACAACAACTGTGGTCGTGGCTAATTGTTGTCGCTTGTAATCAAATTGGACAACAGAGGCTAATGGCAACAGGTCTTCTTTTAAGATTGCTGCAGATTTCTGCAGGGTAAGTGTCTTATAGATACTTTGTTGTCAACAACGCAGAAGCGCCGAGAACTACGGCAACTTATCGTTATTTTTGTAAACGTACAGTACTTAAATAGCTAAGTGCAACCCACGCCTGGCTGTATATAGTACATCGGTTTTATAGGAAATAATCACGCGTAGGTTGAAGAAGTTTAGCGTTCGGTTGTTATGAGCTATTCCTTGGAGGCAAATGCCGTATTGTAATTGCTTTGGACCAAAGTAGTAATGAAACGGCACTCGGCAAATTCTTAATTTGACCAATGTCAGTCTATTTGCTGTCGCGTTCTTGCTAGACTGAGAGTGTAAGTGGTCAAAGTTTGAAAGTCGATCGCTCTAGAATGCATAATAATGGTTGGATTTGACTCATCTTTAAAAGGCTTTTTCTTTAAAGTGGTTATTGTTAGTACAATCTGTTGTGTACTCTTTAGTTGTAAAGAGGTAAGACTTTTCATAGCATTCAGATTGTGACGAAATAAAATTCCTTATTTATAATTTAAGGAAGGTAATGCAGGGTTGTTTTTCTCTGTATTGAATTAATATGTTCGCAGGCGTCAGCAGTACCTAGCCTTTTTACTGCTGCTGCAAAATGTATTTTGAGTTGCCGGTTGCTTTGCCAGTCATGACTTGATATGCAGTAGAGAAAAGCAAAATTAATCTTTGGTAAGACATGAATGAAATATTTCTGTCAAAGCCAAATTTAGAAGTACATCCTTGACTGGTATATATTTTTCTTATGGTACCAAGCTTCATTGTCTTTATTTTCTTATAATGTGTTACAAAATGGATATATTTCAAAAGAATACTAATAGATACGGATACGTATTCTATTGTAGCATCTCGTACAAAGCCCGACGAGAAATGAGGTTTCGGTAAAGTTATCAAGCTTATCAAGATTATGAGACCCCAAAGTGGTTTCTTCTGTCAAAGCAAATATTTACACAATACCCTTCCAAAACAGATTTCCAAGTGTGTATTTTTTCTATCTTGACAGTGATATTTCCCTGTTTGATCGTGACCTGGAACCGATGCCAAAAGAGCAGAGACCACAACTGAATCTGCTTCGACCACTTTGGTCGCTTTATACCAGGAGCATTGAATCAGACACAGGTGACGTTTCTATTCATTAGTAATAGGCAATGTGTTTGCATGGATATGGATATGGATTTGGATATTTATATTAATTTATTGTATTTATTACATTAAAATGTATATGTATGTTTATGTGCATGTATATGTATATGCATATGTATATGCATACCAGTATCGAAGTAATGATTAGCTATCGACAGTGCTTTAAAATATAAGAATATTAGAGCTATCATATGGTGGACGACAAAAAAATCAACAAAACGTAGTTCAGAACTGTCAGTTTCATGTTTTTACAGTTTCAGTTTCAAAAACATTTTGTTTAGCTGACGATTGTGAAACTGAAACTGTAAAAACATGAAACTGACAGTTCTAAACTAAGTTTTGTTGATTTTTTGTCGTCCACCATATGTATATGCATATGTTTATGTATATGTTTATGTTTATATGTATGTATGTGTTTATGTATATATATATATATATGTGTATGTATATGTAAATATATATGCATGAAAATTATTGGACTCAAAATAGAATAGACACAAGCAGTAACTTACTCTATGACCACACCGATTACTCTTAGTATATATGATACACCACCTAAGCTAACCATATGTATCTATAATTAAAGTTAAAAGCTTAAAAAATAGGAATACCATAGATACATTTAAATATTTCAGATCACTAAAGATGCATTTAGATTTAGGGAGAAGTCTTGTAATTGGAATAGTAGTCACGTGGTAGTTTAACAGGACTGCCTTACGAAAGGCTTTGTCTCACTGTGACCATAGGAGCAATGCGCCTAATTTGGCTTTGTATTATGAAGGGCCAAATGCTGTTTCCGTTATCCGTCGGGGGTAGCATTGGTGTAGTTAAGATAATTAAAATAATGATACAAAACATAAAAGAAATATCCATAAGCTTGTATCCCTCTGCATTGGTGGCATTAAGCCATGGTAACAGTGAGCATCATAAAAGTATTCGAATTTGAGAAGACACTTCTTGCAATGTACCATTAATTCCGGCGGGTAGAATGACATGCTGTTATTACGTATCCACTGCTGTTACAAATGCTCCAATGCAGAAGTCAGAAATGGAGGCTTTTAATACCTAAATTATTGACTGACTTTGATTTTGATTTTGTTTTTTGGGTTTTTTATCTTGTTTGTTTGTTTGTGTCTGTGTGTTATGTTTATGTTATGTTAATTATTTCTTTATTTGTAAACTACATTGACTAAACTACAATAAAGTAGATGTTTTCTTTGTTCTTATTTTTGTTTGTTGTTGTCATATATTTTGCATAAAGTTCACTTCTTTATTCCTACGCATTTTTAAATCAAACCCTAGGTACAAGTTTAGCCCTTGTATCACCAGTAATAAGAGGACTTTCAGAGTTGTTCTTGGTTGTTGAAAATGTTGCCCAGGTATGTCTTGCATCAATTTTAATTTGTCATTGAATTAATAATAGTAAGTTTTGTCTCATTTTTATAATTGAGTAAGAAAATTATCAAATTATCAAAATCCTCAAGGATGCTGATGTAATATTGTATTTTTTCGCCCAGGTCTTCTTAATTGTTTAGCAGTTAATAGGACAAAGTCAGTGCTATACAGTAGAGATAGAGATGCATTCCCCGACAGAATCATTACTTTTGTTTATTCTTTGAGTGAAAACGCTTTATTTACTTTTATTGAACTTGCAGGTAGCCTTTGTATCTTTAGTTGTTGTTGTAGTTGTTGTTATGGTTGCGTGGAATAGGACACCAGGATTTGGATTTATTAATAGAGAGCGTGTCTATACTGAATACAATGGATAGCAGGACAAGAAGCAAACAAAAGACCATGCATTTTCCTCAAACGTAATGGAGAGGATAATAGAATATGGTTTAATGACTGGAGCTATATTTGATAGCAAACATTACGACCAGCCTTGAGATTGCCTGTAGGTACGTATTGCATCCTGGGATGTCATGTTGATGCTCAGTGACCAAGTGAACCTGTATGAATCCACGCACGAGACGAAGCGACTAGTTTTTCCTCTTCATTGACCTTGACGTTTTTCTTGCATTGATAAATGAAAAGATGAAAAACTCGAGCCTGTTTATTGTGCTGCCCATAATACATTCTGAATCTGTTGATGAACGTCTTTCGTAATTTGGATAGTCTACTCGATGCCCGTAACTGCCAAAACATAGACTGTTTCACTCGTGTGTTTTTTGATATGAAAGACCTATAACCTCTTTCAGATATAGGCGAGATTACCTCAGCAATTTTTTTTCTCTGATAGATCTGATGGTAGCCCTTTGCCTTGGACCCTTGGCGTGATACGCTTCATCCTTCTCCCCTTTCCCTCTTTTTTTAAATTTTGCTTTACCATCTTCTTCGTCACCCCTTTCTCTTTCCGTTACACATTTATTTCAAATTCAGTTTTCTTGTTTGCTTCTTTTACGTTTCGGCCTCGCTTACCCACCCCGAAACTAATCATATTCAAACGTTGGTCATGTGATTGAAAAATTATACTCAGTTTTAAATTTTCCTTTTGTAGGATTGGAATGTGGCAACAGAGCTCATTGCAGGCCTGGCTACGGATGAAAAACTAAGACAGTGCTTTACTAAGGTAAGAACATTGATATTGATGCATTTTATATGGAGTTAATCAATATAATTAGCCATTAATTGTTTTACTATTATTATTATTATTATTATTTATTATTATTATTATTATTTATTCTTATTATTATTTATTATTTATTATTATTATTATTATTATTTATTATTATTATCATTTATTATTATTATTTATTATTATTTATTATTATTATTTATTATTATTATTTTTATTATTTTTATGAATTCAAAATATGTTTTGTTTATGAAAGACTAACGCGTGCGTGTATCAATATTTAGTGTAATCAAATGTTATTCATAGTTTCCAAAGCTGTAGTTTTTTCTTTATATAAAATTCTATGCANAGCCCTTTGCCTTGGACCCTTGGCGTGATACGCTTCATCCTTCTCCCCTTTCCCTCTTTTTTTAAATTTTGCTTTACCATCTTCTTCGTCACCCCTTTCTCTTTCCGTTACACATTTATTTCAAATTCAGTTTTCTTGTTTGCTTCTTTTACGTTTCGGCCTCGCTTACCCACCCCGAAACTAATCATATTCAAACGTTGGTCATGTGATTGAAAAATTATACTCAGTTTTAAATTTTCCTTTTGTAGGATTGGAATGTGGCAACAGAGCTCATTGCAGGCCTGGCTACGGATGAAAAACTAAGACAGTGCTTTACTAAGGTAAGAACATTGATATTGATGCATTTTATATGGAGTTAATCAATATAATTAGCCATTAATTGTTTTACTATTATTATTATTATTATTATTATTTATTATTATTATTATTATTTATTCTTATTATTATTTATTATTATTATTATTTATTATTATTATTATTTATTCTTATTATTATTTATTCTTATTATTATTTATTATTATTATTATTATTATTTATTATTATTATTTATTATTATTATTATTTATTATTATTATTTATTATTATTATTTATTATTATTATTATTATTTATTCTTCTTATTATTATTTATTCTTATTATTATTTATTATTATTATTATTTATTATTATTATTATTTATTATTATTATTTATTATTATTATTTATTATTATTATTTATTATTATTATTTATTATTATTATTTATTATTATTATTATTTATTATTATTATCATTTATTATTATTATTTTTATTATTTTTATGAATTCAAAATATGTTTTGTTTATGAAAGACTAACGCGTGCGTGTATCAATATTTAGTGTAATCAAATGTTATTCATAGTTTCCAAAGCTGTAGTTTTTTCTTTATATAAAATTCTATGCATACTTGCATTTTGTAGAAAAGGATCCACTGGTAAGTGCTGTCAGAGCTTTTCATTTCCGGGTATATGGCAATGTATCTTTAAATGTTGACCATGGCTGCTTGTATCTCAACATTTAAAACCAATCACTACGACCAGCGATGGTAGAGCTTCCATGTCGCCAGCCATCCCCAGTGTCAACCCTATCTGTTTCTTAACTTTTATGCTCTTTCGTTTTATTTGGATAGGCTATTCCACCTCAGACTTCAGTATGGCATGTTCTCTTCACTTCCACTATATCAGTGACCCTAAAAAGGTCCCTGGAACATTCGATCCACCTGTTCTTTACCTCTTCTATAGTTAGCAAAATTCTCCCCATTTGCACCTTTAATCATTTTGTTCCTTGGTTTCCATTTTCCTGTTACTCACTTGATCAACACATATTTTTCTTGTCTACACTTTACTTCTGCCCAGTCTTGCTGCTTGTCTCACTTCATACCGCAGGTACCAGTATCTTCGTCGACATTATTCAAAGCCCAGTCTATTACATTTAACTTTCCCCTTCCTTTCTGCCACCTACAATGTATTCTATGGTGTACGATTTATTAGGCTTTCGCATTGCTTAAATGCACTCCTTTACACAACACTCTTGTTCAAAATCTAATTTTCTTCCTTCATTTTTTAGACTGTCAAGGTCAGTTATTCCTGATAGTGCTTTCTTCTTTTAACACTTAAAACAAACTTAAATTTGCTAGAAACAAAGTTATGATCAGAGCCGGCATCCCGCTTCCGGTAAGCACTACAGCTCCACACTGCTATTATCCATCTTTTATTGATTCATATATATCGTGTATATCGTGTATATCGTGTATATCGTGTCTTTGTTTTATTCATCAGGTGATGCTTGAGTCCATTTTCTTGAATCTTTCTGCTGAAACCAGGTGTTAGCTCCATATAGGTTATCTCTGCCAGCGAATTACAGAACTCTCTCGCCTACATAATTGATTTCACCATATCCATACGTCCCCGTTATCTCCTCATAGCCTATTCTGCCCATTCCAGTTTTGCTTTGTGGCCACCTATTACTATTTTTCCCATTAATATTTAAACATATTCCCTTTGAGCGCCATTTATAGTTTCATCCAGTTGTTTATAGAATTAGTCTATGCCTTCATCAGAAGATCCTCCTGTAGGGACATACAGTTGCACAACTGTGATTCTGAGAGGTTTCTCCTTAAATCTCGATTATTCAGGCACTAATCGAAATATAACCAATCATTGCTAATCTCGATTACTAAGAAGAAATCCGATTCCTCTTCAGTGCTCGCTCTTTTCTCCAGACCAAATAACTTTCCCGTGATTTAGTTCGCCAGTTCCATCAAAGTTTGTTTCCGAGATAGCGAATATATCTTATCAATAGAGCTTAAGCGCCTCTTTCAGAAAATGCAACTTTCCTGCCCCCATCAGCGTTCCATGTACCCACCATCATGAACTCTCTGGCAGGTATAAAGGGTGTTGTTCCAGTCGCTATATTGCAGAAACAGCCTTGGTTCCTCAGGTGGAGAAGCGACCCCGGCGTCCACTTTTCGACCCTGGCCCAGTTTTCAATCTGGGGGTACCGACTTTGGTTTTCCAGGCGATGTCCGAGCGTGCACCTGATTTTACCCAGTGTTCTTTCCATAGCAGGTTTCACTGGTCTTCTTTTTTTTTCTTTTTTTTCTGTCATGTTATCCATTCCATGACCAACACCAACCATTTTGCCGAGCTTGTGACCAGCACTCAATTGAACTGGCCTGGTCCTCAGGTGATTGGGTTTTGGTGAGCTACATTACCTGTGTGCAATGACAATGGTCATTTCTTTTGAGCCAGACCCTGCATTAAATATAAATTCATTTCAATTCATTTCATATACAAAACCAATGGGAGGTAAAACCCAAACCTCCACCATTGAATTCCTTAAAATAATCCCTGACGCAATCCTATCTGATAAGGCACTTATACAAAAGATGCTGTTTTTTTGTAATGCTGGTTCCAGTTTGTTAAAGGTAGGAAATGGCCGAGCGTTAAGTTGTAGGAGCCAGCACTTGTGCTATAAAATGAGTGTGAAATGTTGCAGAAAATGCTGATTATTCATCAGAAATCTATAATTTTGAAATTGTGGCAGATCTGCATTGGCCATGGTATGTTAAAAGCGTGATTTAAAAGGAAAGTATACACAAGTTTGTAACGCAGACACTGTTTAACAATACTGAGGTCACTTGCAAGTAGTTAAAATAAATACCCTAATGTAATAATTTCTTCCCTATCATGCCCTTTTCTTTGTATTACACCAGGCTGTAGGAAATATTGCTGCGATTGCAACTGCTATTGGAATTCCTAGTAAAGCTATTGACCTTCTACAAAATGCACGTACCATTTCTGATTCTAATAAGGTATGACTTTTTGCTTATTTTACATTCTCATGATGATTTTNTGCATTGGCCATGGTATGTTAAAAGCGTGATTTAAAAGGAAAGTATACACAAGTTTGTAACGCAGACACTGTTTAACAATACTGAGGTCACTTGCAAGTAGTTAAAATAAATACCCTAATGTAATAATTTCTTCCCTATCATGCCCTTTTCCTTTGTATTACACCAGGCTGTAGGAAATATTGCTGCGATTGCAACTGCTATTGGAATTCCTAGTAAAGCTATTGACCTTCTACAAAATGCACGTACCATTTCTGATTCTAATAAGGTATGACTTTTTGCTTATTTTACATTCTCATGATGATTTTGAGTTTTACCCGTTTATATTCTACTATCTCTTATTGACCTTGTGGGTTTTTATCCAATTCCCATAACCGTTTATTAATGCACATGTTTATGTGTATATATTTATATATATGCAGCTGCTTTTGATACATTTATTTGTATATTAGTTTTTTGTTGTGTTTTTTTTTATTTATTGTAGATTTTATATATATTTGTTTAATTAGTGTAATACCTGCTTGAGCGCGGTTTTAACCATCATCAAAGAAGACCAATAAAATACTTTTGTGCCTGGGACCGAACATTTTAGTTTTTGATATTCAAGAAAAAAAGCCTCAAAGTTGGAATAAATTACAGGAGAATAAAGAATATCTTGACTCTTTGTTTGAGGCAAGTTAAAATATAAAACAGCTGTCAATAATCAATCGATGCTGATTTTTTTTAAAGGCAAGCATGTGAAATCAAATATGACAATTTAACATTGTTGCTTCCCATGGAGATTTTGATGTGCTTATAATGGATACAGAATCTTTTCTTAGTACAGTTATTTAGACTAAGATAAAACAAACGACCTTAACCACATTGGCATACTACGTAGACTGAAAGGTGCTGTTACCTTTTGTAGACACAACCCCCTGGGTAAAAGCATACAGCTACAGACAGAGATATGAATAGTCATACAGAGCTTTCGCATAGTAGTGTTCCTTTTAGCTATAGTTACGCTGGTTTTAGAGCTAGTAAAGGTTACAGTTAAAAAAGACATTCATCATATTATAAAGCCATACGCTCATGTAAGTACAAAAAACCGGTTGTGTGTGAACTACTTGGTAAAAGTCTATTTGTTTTCTTTCAACGTCTTTAAGTCGTAACTTGTTATGAGCAACATTTAGAAGCAAAGAAGGTGAGTGTTTACGTAATTGGAAGTGTCTGCTATCGGCTTAGAAGCTACTATCACCCGTTACTATATATACAGAATTCCGAGTGCGCCCTCTTACGTTCATTTATTTATTTATTTATTTATTTATTTATTTATTTATTCATTCATTCATTCATTCATTTATTTATTTATTCATTCATTCATTTATTTATTTATTTTATTTATTTATTCATGTATTTATTTAAAATTATTTATTATTTATTTGTTTATTATTGTTTGTTTATTATTTTTCAGCGCCATATCCTCCCTTTTTCAATAGACAGTAAACTTGACAGCGGGTGGGGTTTTTGTCGTTTTTAGGTACCAACGGAAGCAGCCAATTCAAAGTAAGCCTCTTTGAAGAAACTATTTGTTATTTGAAGTAAATAAATTCTTTTTTCAGTTATTATAATAAAAAAGTTCGATAGAATGCCGAAGTTTAGAAGGGATTTCCAGTTGAGTATTTAGTAGTAAAGTATTTCAGTTTTCGCATTAGATCGAATTAAATTCGTACAACACTTGCATTAAATGAATTTAGTAAAATTTGACGTAAAATTAGAGACGGTAAAGTACCGCTTTTTTCATTAGGATTTTGAGTTTCTGCGATATTCAATATATATACCCAATATTCATGACTAGGCTTCAATGCGCATGTGTATTTTAACTGTAGGAATGGCTTTTATGTTCAAAATGTACATTATTTGTAAAGAACATTGAAAAGAGATGTTAAAAACTGTGACGCAACTGTCGAGGCTTTTGTGACATTGCCAGATTCATCCTATTAATCAAGTCACGTATCTGCAGTCATGGTTATGCGTTTTTCGCTCACCCAGCCAAAAATACATGTCTTTGAAAAACAGTTACTTTCAAATCCAGGAACAAATGTATTAATCAGAAACACGAATGACAAGTTACATTCAATGACAAGGGCTGTGCTACTAATGTGGGAGGCCACTCATTCTTGCAACTCAATCAAGACAAGGACGCATAGCTTAACGAAACATCCGCAGCCTTGCCATATTCTGCCGTTATAACCATATTTCCTGGTGAAGAAGCTGAATTTGAGCGGGATTTGTCATTGAAATCTTCTGACCTCTTGCCCTACTTTGTTGAAAGAGAACAAATTCCTTCAGGGTATTTGTACGTTGAAACAAGGCTGCAGGGATTTGAAGAATTAGGATCTGACAATAGAATTATTCCCAGAAATTAAAAGTAGCCAGTTCCTGGAAACCGGACATTATTGGTATAAAATGATGAAGACGTACAACTGTGCCCATATATATTACGATGACTTTATATTCAGTAATTATAATGGTTTAATACAGAATGAGGTTTACGAAAAAATTTTTTGTGTGAACGTACTAAACATGGAACATGAGTTGCGTTGATCGTAGGCCTCAACAATATGCACATAATGAACGTNTTTTCAGTTATTATAATAAAAAAGTTCGATAGAATGCCGAAGTTTAGAAGGGATTTCCAGTTGAGTATTTAGTAGTAAAGTATTTCAGTTTTCGCATTAGATCGAATTAAATTCGTACAACACTTGCATTAAATGAATTTAGTAAAATTTGACGTAAAATTAGAGACGGTAAAGTACCGCTTTTTTCATTAGGATTTTGAGTTTCTGCGATATTCAATATATATACCCAATATTCATGACTAGGCTTCAATGCGCATGTGTATTTTAACTGTAGGAATGGCTTTTATGTTCAAAATGTACATTATTTGTAAAGAACATTGAAAAGAGATGTTAAAAACTGTGACGCAACTGTCGAGGCTTTTGTGACATTGACAGATTCATCCTATTAATCAATTCACGTATCTGCAGTCATGGTTATGCGTTTTTCGCTCACCCAGCCAAAAATACATGTCTTTGAAAAACAGTTACTTTCAAATCCAGGAACAAATGTATTAATCAGAAACACGAATGACAAGTTACATTCAATGACAAGGGCTGTGCTACTAATGTGGGAGGCCACTCATTCTTGCAACTCAATCAAGACAAGGACGCATAGCTTAACGAAACATCCGCAGCCTTGCCATATTCTGCCGTTATAACCATATTTCCTGGTGAAGAAGCTGAATTTGAGCGGGATTTGTCATTGAAATCTTCTGACCTCTTGCCCTACTTTGTTGAAAGAGAACAAATTCCTTCAGGGTATTTGTACGTTGAAACAAGGCTGCAGGGATTTGAAGAATTAGGATCTGACAATAGAATTATTCCCAGAAATTAAAAGTAGCCAGTTCCTGGAAACCGGACATTATTGGTATAAAATGATGAAGACGTACAACTGTGCCCATATATATTACGATGACTTTATATTCAGTAATTATAATGGTTTAATACAGAATGAGGTTTACGAAAAAATTTTTTGTGTGAACGTACTAAACATGGAACATGAGTTGCGTTGATCGTAGGCCTCAACAATATGCACATAATGAACGTAGACGAAACATACATCAGGCCAATAAATAACCTAACTGTTTTGTGTTGTTAGTCAAAAAATGTTTAGTTGAAACGACGTTTTTAAGCACCTTGCTTGGTGTTTTGGTAAGGATGATTTGCCAATACATTAAGTATTATGTAGTTTTAGATTTACAGTAAGCATTTCATTATTTCATCGAGGTGTTTAATTAGCTCTCGTTTTTAATTACGAACATAAATTTTCCTCCACTGTTACTACAACTTTTCGTTGCATTAAATGTAGAGGTTGGGGTGGAAATAAGTAGCGTATTTCAGATGTACGCAGCCAAAAATGGCATAGAAACATGAGAACTAACCGTTGGCGTTTTATTACATTGGAGCATAAAGCTTTTGGAATATTGTTTACAGAGTCATCACATAAGAGCATATATATATTTAGTTTATTTTCTTTTGACTCTGTTTTTGTGTACACTTGTAGATTACCTTAATTACTTTTTAATGCCAATCCCCAAAGGAAATTGTATTTAATACCGTTTTTTATAGGTTCATCAAGTAATCACTTTTCGATTCTGAATCGAAGAACCTATTGATTGATTGATTGATTGATTGATTGGTTGATTGATTTATTGATTGATTGAAGATAAACTTACTTTTAATTGAGACCAGCCGAACAAAGGACTAGGCAAACCAGTAGTGTGCGGCATACCATTGTCGAGAGCATTGTCACTGTGACCAAACCCAATTTTTGTCGAAGTGCAGATTAAATGACAAAAATAATCTGCCACCGGGGGATATGGATTCTAGCTTCAAATCGTTTGAAAAAGTATTACCATGGTGACGTTAAGAAATACGACCACTTATGTTGTTTAATTTCTTTGTTTTCTGCCAGAAAATCACAGAATTCAAGTACTGGAGTACAACTCGATGGAGAGGATCAGATTGGCAACTTAAATAGGTTAGCCACTTGGTTTAATATGTGTGCTGAAGATCCTGAAGAGGCAGATGAAGAGGAGGATGAAGAGGAGGATGAAGAGGAGGATGAGGATGACGATGAAGACGATGACAACGAAGATGATGAAGACTATGAAGAGGATGTTGTGGTTTCGATTGCAGTTGATTCAGACGGTTAACGCCGACTGAAGAAAGCTACCCTGAAGCAGATTATATGTATTACTTAAAATGGTCTCAAAACTAGAATTAAAAGGGTTTGGTTTTTTTAAACTGCTAAACATCACTATATTTTGAAATTGCATCGTTTTGGCATCGTCCAATAGCAAATTTTATTCTGACAAGAATAGGTAATTTCTTGTGTAGCCAAGAAAGAAGTACCAAAATCTAACTTATTTTCCGTACTGAAATGTGTTCAATTTTCTATCCGTGAAATAAGAACAGACGTTCATTAGTAGCAATAGTAAAAGTTAAATATAGTATTGCCTTGGCACCCCTTCCAAATTTAAAGGTGTAAACAAATTAACCAAAAGCGTTTTCAATACTTTGCTGCCTTGATTGTTATCAATTTTAGTTTGATTTAGTTTTATTGTTGCCCTCCTTTTCTTCACGTTAATATTATCTCCTCGATAGCCTTTTCGCAGTAAAAGGTGTTTGGGTTTCATCATAATGAGACGTGTTACAATTTTTTACTTCCACGTCGCTCTGATATGTTGCTTAGTTTGCTTAAACTTCGGTACATATATTAGCGCTTATATGTATCATAATTGTGATAATGGAGTAAAGGTTTCAAAACGTTTGCTGGTTTTCCTCCCATTAGAGCAATGTGTGATTATTTAAACATCGTAGGATCTTTTTATTTGGCATTCTGCATCAAAATCAACTAAACAAAAGTTCGAAATAGCGATAATTGAATGCAGTTTGTTTTTTCTGTGAAAAAAATCATTCCACCCGAGATCTGAATTTTTAATGCAAATAGTTAACTGCTAATTTATTGAAAATTTATCCTTGTTTGAGTTCTGTAGTAATAGAGTAGTTCTTTGTGGTCAGAATAATAGACCCTTGTGCACCATACAAGGCAGCAACGAAACACTACTTGGAATTGTAGCATTATGGCTCATTCGAATTGATCTGATGTCATTTCTAAATAGACAATACGAAAAGCATATGTATACACCGTTTATTAAGTGATGCCGATATGAGGGTAGAGCGGAGTAGATTTTAAAGATGCTGCGAAATGATCTTTAACTTCATTTCGGAGAAAAGCAGTAATTAAAACGCTTGATAAACGTTTTACTATTGTACACGACATAAGAGACGTTTAGTATGTATTTCTACGTAAATTTTGATTGTAAAAATGGAATAATATCATGATTACCTGATCTGTCGTTTTAGTTGATGACAACCTAAATGTACGGGCTTCAAACTGACTTCTGTTTCTATCTTATTGGTTTGGCCAACCCCCGCAAGAATAGATGGTACGTTCTTAAAGACATTTTCTCTCCTTTACCGCAGAAATATGTTTTGAATTCCACTCAAAGAATCCTATTCATTTTGTTTTTTAATGTGACGTGTCGGCACTCTAGGTGTTAGGTACTATCAGGAAACTACAGCAACAGTTTGCCTGTAAGTTGATCATGACGAAATATATGTTCTGTTATAGTCGGATACGCTGTTAATAACGGCAGGTATTTTAGGTAGTTCTTTTTAGTGGTGCATGCAGATGTTGCTTTAGAGGTTAAACTTCATAACTACGATTGGCGTGTATACCTCAGCTTATAGGTACTACAAGCATTGATGTGTTGGTCGTTTCAATCATATAAATGTATTGCTTTTGCCGTCTGTAAACACAGAGTTGGGGGCACCTATTTTTCGTTCGAATTTGTAAACGTAAAAAAAATGTATTTCACTCTGGGCCTTTCCAATCCAATTGTCATGTCTTTACTTCTTTGCGGCTGTACGAGATTTAAGGTCATTCTCAAGGCGTTTTTACACTTGAGGCGAATTTTAATAATTTTAAATATTCACAAATTAGGGTTTTCTTTAATTGAGTTATGTCATTCACTTGAAATTGACGACCTTTTTGAAATGTAGCGTTCTATGAATGTGGTATCAGTTAAGTCAACACAAGTAATATATCCAGTCTCGGGTACGATGCCTACGGAGAACTCCGCTTTTGGCTCATGGAGTTTACAGATCTATATTTTTTAAGCCTGGATGGTATGTACTCCTAAAAAATGTTTTTTTCGGCACAGGAAATTTCATTAAATGAGTACATTGTTAATGTCCTCAATTCGTGTATATATATGCAATGCTCATTGCGCATGCGTGGTTTGAGCACTCTGACACAGGATCCCACAATAACTCTTCAAGCTGTGTTTGCTCCGGCAATATGGCAAAGGAGTTATGTCTCAGAAGCTCTGTGCTGCACTGATGAGTACACAAAGGGCGAAACGGTACTGTCTACAGATTGAGTATATATATATATATACACACTTTTTTGAAATAAAAACTACAATCGACCTGGAAACATTGAGCACTCTGTATGGTAAATTTCACAATTTTATTTACTAGCCTAGGAAAGGAGGCACTCTAGCAGTGAATATTATTACTAGGGTATTTTATAGGCTTTGATTTGCTCGCTGGCATCATAAGCTTTCTGGTTATGGTATGAGTTGATATTTCGTTTGTATCATACATTTCAAATTCTTCAATTCCAAATTTCTCTTTAACATTTTTCTCTTCTCTTCTTTGCATCAATGATCTTCCTCTTAACTTGTTTCAGTTCTTTAAGATTTGTGCTGATGATAGTATCTTTTACTATGCCATGCCCCACAATGCATATCAGCAGAAACAAGTCAGATTTTTAGAAGGTTTGGAGTCTATTGTTAAAGCTGTAAAAATGGTAACCACTTCTTTGATGCCAAAAAGTGCGTCTGATGCCGTTCAGTAGATACCTGAGCCCTTGCCATCCTCCATTATCCACAGACGATCATTCTAATGTTGACACTTGTGAATTTGCTTCTTCTGTTTAAGAATGTTAATTTCTGAGAATGCTTGATGTGTTATGTTATCCGGGGTTTTTTTATCTGCACATATTTCCCTCCCCTCTGCCTTTCTCCCTTGTAACATTGATGTTTTTGATTATGCTTGAAGGTAGGGGGACTAGGTTCATGTAACTATCCTGCTCATCAACCTTTATCTTGCTAACAAAACCCGATTAGTCTTGCTCTTTTACGTAGGTATTTTATAAAAATGGGTTTTGGTAAGCTTGCTCCTTGTGGTACCATCTCAGTTTGTTAAACAACTTTGACACTTCTCCCAACATAGTTTAATATCACCTTGAATATTTAAAAAGGTTAGGTAAATTTCAGTTTACAAAGGCTGCTTTAAACGTGACCTTTATAGATAATTATTTATTTTCAAAAATAGAAAGTGAGATGGGAGTACACTAAACTATTTAATTCATTCATTTTTATTTTCACATCATTGCATGACGGTTTGGCTTATATCACCACAAATGCATCTTGTTACAATAAAGATTGTATTTTATTTAATCAACTCCTTCAGACTTTACTTTGATCGTACTTTATAAGATATTTATGTATTAACTGAATATGAAATGTCATCAGCAACAGTGTTCTACCACATTAAAAAGTAGGAGCTTTCATATAATCAGATATACGAGCAAGAAAAACTCTAACTTTACAGTACTCAGAGTTCCATGTCTTTCACAATCTCCAGCTGTGCACAAACATTTTGTACACAGCTGAAGATTGTGAAAGACATGAAACTGGAAAAAGATAGATAAACTGGGCCAAATCGGTGTTGCGTGAAAATTTTTTTTTCACCCGTACAACCAGATTTATGTAAGGGAACAACATCAGCCATTTGGTATTCTGTTGGCACAAAACTGGCCCTTAAATGAAAGGTGGATGAATGAAGTAGGTTGGGAAATCCCGGATGGAACTTCTTTTAAGATAAAGATTGGCTGGTTACGAATGCCAGTCGCTTTATTTCATTTTGATCTTTTCAATTCCTTCACAGCAAACGTTTGTAATACACACCCCAAAAGCTTCATTAAACCACCCCGGAAGAAGGGGCTTATCTGAGAAGTCAATATAAACAAACTAGAAAGCATTTTATTTATTTCTATTATACCAACATAGAAGTCGTGATTATAAAAATAGTTTGAAGATACCGTTATCAAGCTGGGACCATTGATATTTTTCTTTTTCACCAACTGATTTAATCTAAAATTTCAAAGGTCGATATTAGTCTTCCTTTGCGACAGGTATATTGTTTCATGCACCATACTTATTGACATGAAATTATCGCACTCTGACCCATCGCTATTTTCACACTGCACAAATTTGGGAGCTTTTTGATTTGAATAACGTCTGGTAATGACCTACAGGTCTCGAGTACTTTTTCAATCATTCTTATTCATCTGCGCAATTTTTGGTGTTCAATGGTAAGACATTCTAACGAAGACGTTTGCGAGCTCGCTACATGAATGGCCCAAGACTCCCTTTACAGTACTTGTCTGACAAGTGGTCATTCATCTACCCAGAACCCCAAGAGACAACGCATTTCGAATGAAATCTTGCATTTAAAGCTTTTCTTTTTCTGCTGAGCGTGAAATGGCTTCTTTGTGTCATCACCAGCTGCAGTTAAGCGGATCAATTTTTTATTTTTCATGGCCTGCAGTTTAAATGTTCACCTAATGAGTATCGCGTTTCTTTAGTGTTGGACACCTATCGAGGTTGTGATCATTTGCCTACATAGTTGGAGTTCTTCAGGAATGTACCCATAGAGCTTGTCGACCAGGGAGTTGGGGCATTTCTGACCCACGGTTGTTGTACGTTTTTCATGGATGGACCATTTCTGGACTTGAACACTGTACCAATCCGTCGTTGAAGGAAAGAGTTATGCCCTTCGCGTCCTGGGTTTTCCCATCCACCAATTTCTTCACCATTACTAAAATCAATTTCAGAAAAACACAATGGAACTGACATCCATTTTACCAAAATCACTAACAAAATAGCAAAACGCAACTGTCTCCTCAGAAAACTGGCTAGCACCTCTTGGAGAGCGTCACAACAAGTACTTAGAACGTCCGGACTAGCACTCTGTTATAGTGATGGAGAGTACTGTGCCCCAGAATGGTCAAGAAGTCCTCATGAAAAAAAAGATAGACATAAAACTGAGAGAATCCATGACGATAGTTACAGGATGCCCTGAAGTCAACACCAATACAGTGGCTTCCAACACCAAGTCGCATTGCACCACCAGAAATCAGGAGAAAAGATCCCAATCAAAAGTTCATGATAAAATTGAAGAAATCAACACACAACACCCCTCTCAAAGACATTGTTAGCAACGCCCCAAAAACGACGAGGTTAAAATCCAGAAGAGCTTTCTACCAGTCAGAAATTGAGAGCTGCAACATGACAGAGGCAGGGAGAGACTGCGAACACACCGTCGGGAGGAGAAATAATTAAAGACCCTGCTGAAAGACTACAAGGCTTCCAGAATAACACCAGAAAACGATGGGTCTCCTCAAACCGACTGCTGACAGGCCATGGCAGAACATCAGCCAACATGTACAAATGGCGACTAAAAGACATTGCAGACTGTCCCCACTGCAGTGGAACCCAGGAGACTGCAAAACACATCGTCCTCCAGTGCCCAACAACTAGACTGGAGGGAGGTTTTGACACCGTCCTCAACTGTGATAAGGAATTCGGAAACTGGTTGAGGAGACATAATGTGGAGATGTAGCCATACACTACTACTACTACTGTTTTCCCGTCAATTCTATTTCTGCCAGTCCCATGTAAACGCAATTTCTTCCCTACACCTGATGCTGTTTCACTAAGATCGTTAAACTTTTTGTAATACAGTAGTCTGTGTGAACATTTATATTTTCTTGGTGCTGTTTTGTTAATATTTCACTTATTACCGTAGGACCATGTACAGTAGTGTGTTTGAGAGAGATGTAAGAAAGCTCCATGCCCTGTTCAACTCTTCGATATTGTATTATTATTGGTGAACTATCGTATATACCCAACTAGGTCATCATTGCGAAAACGTAGAGGAGCGATAGTTGCTAAAGCAACATCTTGGCTATCACCTGTTGAAAAGACATCGTAGCTGAGTCTTTGGTGCTCTTATAACTTAACAATTTGTTCAGAGCTTTGCAATGATAAAAGCAATTCAGTTCTTTAGAGGTTTTTTTTGTCATGATAGTCTTGAGTTAAGATATTCAAGAAGTATTACCTTTTTGAAGGGGTCAGCGATGTTACATATAGAGTTAAACACTCCTGTGTGGGTGTCGTCAAGTCTATTTTGAGTGTTAATTCGATTTTCTTAACTCTGTCCTGCAGACGAAGATAGTTCGCACGGACTCTCAAAACATGTTTTATCTGTCTTAATGGATTCCTGGCAGATCCCCTGCAGTGAGTGGAGGACACACTATTCCAGAGTTATTTTCATTTGAATATGATAGTAGTTAGAATTTGTGTATCCTTTCAAATAATTAAAGCCGTTCATGCATTCAATGCCTGACCCATCTTATTCTCGGAGTTCCTGGACTCAGGTGAATGTATTTCGCCTCAGATGAATTTAGAAACAGACCTACACCTAAATTTGCTCTCGATTCTGATGAGGAGATCTTATGCAACATCTACTGTTCCTTCAATGAGGGCTACATTAGCGTGCTTCATGTCAGCTAGAACGTCAGCTGGGTAATGGCGGCTACCACTGCGTTTCAGGGTGATGCAGTCTGTTACTGTGATGGAAGTGTGCAATCTGTATTTCAAATAGATAATGAACAGATATATTACCAATGGACCACCTTGCAGAGGCCCAGTGTTAAGGATTAAAATCTCAGGCTGACAGTACTATAACTACTTCAGAAGTATTTTTGTATATTAATTGAATGGCATCTTAAGGGGGACCTAATATTTTGAGAACACTAAACATTCTGTTGCGCCTGATAGAAGCGAAGATCTTTGTGCAGTCTATAAAAGTTTTTACCGGCGTTCATGTCAAAATTCTTCAATTTTTTGTGATATCCGGTGAAGAGAAAGAAGATGGGAGCTGGTGAAACTATATTTCTGGAACTCGTTTTAGTTGAAACTCAGTAACTAATCATTGGCGAGGCGTATTCTATTTAGTAAATATTAGTTAGATTTTAGATGCCATACGAGAGAGATACCTGGTACTAGAAATTATGGTATTTTGTTAGGTCATCTTGCTTAAAAATTGGTATTAGGTCAGAAACTCACCATTCTTTCTATCAATTTCCATACCATGTCTCATTAAACTGATAACAACAAGGCAATTATTTTATGGATATTCTGTTTTCAACAAAGATATTTAGTCGTATCTGTTAAGGAACTGTTCAAAGAATGGTCAACTAAAGAAAACATCTGTGCAGGTTCCTGCAGAAAAGTGGTTTTCCCATTCATCCCCGTTAGGGACACTTTTTGGCCAAGCATGAATAGCCAAGCTTTGTACGAGAACCTTTTGTTGATTATGTATCTGGCGTGCCTGCTAGGCCGACCCCTCTAGATCAATTTTTAGTTGACAACGTTTAAAAGAAGCGTCCGTAGATGGCTTACAAAATGATAGTCAATGTCTACTTTATGCTCAGTCAGGAGAAGTAGTGTTACGTACTAGTAGTGATATACTCACGAAATGCTTTAAACCAAAAGAAAGATCATAAACTATTTGAAAATGTACGTTAACCTAAATTGAAAGCAAAAGAATGATAGTATTTGTAAAGAGTTCGGCAATCGAAATTTGTAAGGAATGAAGAAAGCAAAAACAAGAGAAAGTGTTTTTTTGTTTATTTTGACTAATGGCAATGAAGGCACTGTTGTACTAATCAAACATGTTAATGCCACAAAGGAGAATAAGCGANTTGAATTGTCCATGGCGATTTTTTGAATGACTTCACATTTTGGTCGTGTAAGGCCTTCTACATTTAATTGAAGGATAGCTGGACCAGATGGTTCATGTATCTTTGACATGTCGTTAGATTGTCTAGTTTGTCTCTGTTGTTCAGGTATTGGCATTAGTTTCCCAAAGTTAGATTGGTACTTGCAGGCTGGACCACGAGGAGGTTGCCAATATCCAGCCCATTATTATTATTATTATTATTATCATTATTATTGGTGAACTATCGTATATACCCAACTAGGTCATCATTGCGAAAACGTAGAGGAGCGATAGTTGCTAAAGCAACATCTTGGCTATCACCTGTTGAAAAGACATCGTAGCTGAGTCTTTGGTGCTCTTATGACTTAACAATTTGTTCAGAGCTTTGCAATGATAAAAGCAATTCAGTTCTTTAGAGGTTTTTTTTGTCATGATAGTCTTGAGTTAAGATATTCAAGAAGTATTACCTTTTTGAAGGGGTCAGCGATGTTACATATAGAGTTAAACACTCCTGTGTGGGTGTCGTCAAGTCTATTTTGAGTGTTAATTCGATTTTCTTAACTCTGTCCTGCAGACGAAGATAGTTCGCACGGACTCTCAAAACATGTTTTATCTGTCTTAATGGATTCCTGGCAGATCCCCTGCAGTGAGTGGAGGACACACTATTCCAGAGTTATTTTCATTTGAATATGATAGTAGTTAGAATTTGTGTATCCTTTCAAATAATTAAAGCCGTTCATGCATTCAATGCCTGACCCATCTTATTCTCGGAGTTCCTGGACTCAGGTGAATGTATTTCGCCTCAGATGAATTTAGAAACAGACCTACACCTAAATTTGCTCTCGATTCTGATGAGGAGATCTTATGCAACATCTACTGTTCCTTCAATGAGGGCTACATTAGCGTGCTTCATGTCAGCTAGAACGTCAGCTGGGTAATGGCGGCTACCACTGCGTTTCAGGGTGATGCAGTCTGTTACTGTGATGGAAGTGTGCAATCTGTATTTCAAATAGATAATGAACAGATATATTACCAATGGACCACCTTGCAGAGGCCCAGTGTTAAGGATTAAAATCTCAGGCTGACAGTACTATAACAGAAGTATTTTTGTATATTAATTGAATGGCATCTTAAGGGGGACCTAATATTTTGAGAACACTAAACATTCTGTTGCGCCTGATAGAAGCGAAGATCTTTGTGCAGTCTATAAAAGTTTTGACCGGCGTTCATGTCAAAATTCTTCAATTTTTTGTGATATCCGGTGAAGAGAAAGAAGATGCGAGCTGGTGAAACTATATTTGTGGAACTCGTTTTAGTTGAAACTCAGTAACTAATCATTGGTGGGGCGTATTCTATTTAGTAAATATTAGTTAGATTTTAGATGCCATACGAGAGAGATACCTGGTACTAGAAATTATGGTATTTTGTTAGGTCATCTTGCTTAAAAATTGGTATTAGGTCAGAAACTCACCATTCTTTCTATCAATTTCCATACCATGTCTCATTAAACTGATAACAACAAGGCAATTATTTTATGGATATTCTGTTTTCAACAAAGATATTTAGTCGTATCTGTTAAGGAACTGTTCAAAGAATGGTCAACTAAAGAAAACATCTGTGCAGGTTCCTGCAGAAAAGTGGTTTTCCCATTCATCCCCGTTAGGGACACTTTTTGGCCAAGCATGAATAGCCAAGCTTTGTACGAGAACCTTTTGTTGATTATGTATCTGGCGTGCCTGCTAGGCCGACCCCTCTAGATCAATTTTTAGTTGACAACGTTTAAAAGAAGCGTCCGTAGATGGCTTACAAAATGATAGTCAATGTCTACTTTATGCTCAGTCAGGAGAAGTAGTGTTACGTACTAGTAGTGATATACTCACGAAATGCTTTAAACCAAAAGAAAGATCATAAACTATTTGAAAATGTACGTTAACCTAAATTGAAAGCAAAAGAATGATAGTATTTGTAAAGAGTTCGGCAATCGAAATTTGTAAGGAATGAAGAAAGCAAAAACAAGAGAAAGTGTTTTTTTGTTTATTTTGACTAATGGCAATGAAGGCACTGTTGTACTAATCAAACATGTTAATGCCACAAAGGAGAATAAGCGAGTACATGAAACGTCAGGTTAGGTAATTGCTAAAATCACACCTAAAGGAAATGCTCTTCAACGAGGATATCATGGAATACTAGCAGGATACGTATAATATGGGTAGAATTGTTAACAGTAGAGATCAATGACGCTTCATGATCCCATGAGTTACTATGTATGTCCTGTACTGTATTGTTTCATAGTTGAAATGATAGTTCTTGAAGAGCTGTTATTGTTAAGTTTTTCGTTGACTCCCTTGCTAGAATCCATTTTTTTGACAAAAAAAGGTTTAAATTGATTAGGTTGGAGAAAGCCAGAAGCAAAACAAGATTATTAAGAAATTTCTAAAATTTGGTTTTTCTATACCTTACCACCGTAGCATACACCTACAATGTCGGTTTATTTTTTAAAAGAATATTTTACAAGGCTTCCAAGTACCTTCCGTTGGGATCAATAAAAGCCCCACGACCTGATAAATTATTTCTATGATTTAAAGATTATTAAAGAAGTTGACCTTAAAACAGAATAACAAGGCCAAGAAGTAAGAAATTGAAACCGAAGTAGATCAATAACAATACAAAGAAGAACAACACTATAGTTTAAATATTCACCGCGAAAAGAAATAAAGATACGCACAAAAGGGTTCCAAGTACCTTCCGTTGGGATCAATAAAAGCCCCACGACCTGATAAATTATTTCTATGATTTAAAGATTATTAAAGAAGTTGACCTTAAAACAGAATAACAAGGGCAAGAAGTAAGAAATTGAAACCGAAGTAGAACAATAACAATACAAAGAAGAACAATATATATATATATATATATATATAT
>RDPX01000524.1:22601-48968 GCA_003991215.1 Morbakka virulenta | reverse complement strand
CGGCCGGATTTGACCATAGAGGACAAAGAGAAGAAAAAGATCTGGATATGTGACATGGCGTGCCCTAAGCAACGGAACATTGTAAACACGCGTCTGGAAAAAATGGCTAAATATAGACAGTTGGCGTTTGAAATGAGAGAAAGACGACCTGACTACGATATTAAGGTTGTACCTGTGATAATTGGTGCCCTTGGAGGTGGTATAAAACAAGTGACGAAAGACATAAAAAACATTTTTGAAAACGAAGAACTTTTGCTTAGGACAGTTGCGGAAATGCAAAACAAAATATTAATAGATAGCGAAACAATAATTGGAAAGGTGTTTTCAGGACTAATATAAGATATTGATTGATATAAATAAGCACGTTATGAATAGAATTTTGTTTATTTAGTTTTAGATTTATTTTTTGTATTACATAATCAGATTCAAAATTTCCCTTACGCTGAGTAAGGCTGTCTCTTAGGCTTGAGAATGGTTGTTTTATGTATCAGAACATGTTTTGTATTTTTAACTAAAAATATTTGGTAATTATGTATTATGGCTTGTACCAAAGCTTTATTCATTCAGTAAAAATATTAATACTGCTCAAGCTCAAAGCTGAACCTGAAGGGTTTATATTGGCCGCACAGGACCAATGCCTATTCACCCGTAATTTCTAATCCACAATAATAACGGTGCAAACCCCAATTGTCGCTTCTGTAATGGCTAGAGAAACTATAGAACACCTGGTCTCGGGATGTTCTGTGTAACACTCACAGAAAATAAACTCAGGCATGATAGGATCGGACAATATCCCCTGGAAAATAAGTAATTTCTATGATTTGCCACTGTTAAATAAAAGAAAGAGGACAACTACCGATAATAAGGTTAGAAATAAAATCCAAAATTGTCTGAAGCTAACGGAATCCAACATGGCCTGATAAAAGACGAGATTAAAAAAGAATTCTATTGTCGTGTAAGAGCTATTCTTAAAACTGAATTTCATTCGGCAAACAAGACTGAAGCTATCAGTACTCCTACTTCAAAGTGTAAAATCACATTTTGATGATATAGGAGTATCCTTTGGTCTTGTTAAATGTACTTAAGCAACATTCAGAAGAGGGAAGATGGGTAGGGTCTGTTAATTTTGATTTAGGTAATGGAGATATTATAAAGGATTTAGAAAATAAAAGTGTATACAAATATCTTGGTGTGTCTGAAGTAGGAGGTATCCAGATTAAAAAAGAATTCTATCGTCGTGTAAGAGCTATTCTTAAAACTGAATTTCACTCGGCAAACAAGACTGAAGCTATCAATACTCCTGTCGTGACTTACAGCTTCAATATAAATAATCGGTCTGTTATCGATATTCAGGGTCTTGATCGCAAGCTGCAGAAACTGCTCATAATGAATTTTATGCATCTCCCAAATGCAAATGTAGAAAGACTGTATCTACCAAGGAAGGAGGAAGAGGTAAAATACCACAGGAGTATAATTTGAAAACTAAAACCATTCAATGACTTGATGCTTCGATTAGTTAGACAACATGAATCCGGAAAAAAGTATCACTCACTCAATTGTAAGAGAAATGGAAGCTAGTGAAGATCTAAGCTGTACTTAATATGCAAAGAAAGTCAAGTAACAAGCAAAAACAAACGGTTTAAAGTCCATTAAGTATTGTTGAGAAAACCATTACATGCTCAATATGCTCTGAGAACACGCTACCCTAATGTTGGCCAACCGAAGATCCCTCTTTAGTTACCAAGCGCAGACTTCAAGGCTGGGACTGAAGGGTTTATTATAGCTGGGCAGGAACAAAATCGGTACACTAGAAATTATCAAGCCAATGTACTTAAAAATGGAGCTGCCAAGACTGTAGGTTATACTGGAAGCTTCCAGTAACGATTGATCACATTTTATCGGGTTGGTCTGTCTTAGTCAATACTGAATACAAGGTTTGACAGGACCGTGTTGGGAAATAAATTCATTTGAAGTTAGCTCATTTCTTCTCTTTATTATGCTCTAAAAATTGACATGATTATGAAACCCCTACGGTGATCAAAAATGAGAATACGACAATTCTTTGGGATTTAATTATCGAGACTGACAGGGGAGTACGGGCAACCAAACCTGATGTAATTGTTAAAGACCATAAAAATAATACCTCCTGATGATGAAAGAAGGATCTGTGATTAGCGTTCATTTTTGTCAAGGAGGCTTGATATTTCTGGGTCATTATTACCTTTTGCTCATAACCACATACCTCTGCAGTGCCAGAGTAGGTTATACCAAGAAAATCGTTTCCACGTTTTCCCAATGCTTACCAGCGGATCAAGAACAGAGCAGTTTTCCTTGAGGTTTTCTAATGAGTTATACCAAATTCATGTAGCTTATTTCCTACTGAATCATCATTGGAACAAATTCTCGCAAGGACCAAAATAGTCTTCCTTTTTACTGTTCATTGTTAAGGAAAGGAAGATTGACAATACTCTGAAATTTAAAGCACAAATTATGGCTGTATACTTTTTTACATCTAATCTTTGCTAAGATCTTGAATAAATACAGAAACTCCAAAAATCCGAGATATTTGATTAAAACCCAAACTATAGCCCTTTGTGGTGTTATTAACTACCAAAGTGAGCATTGGTGCTCTCAAAAGTAATAAGCCTTTCGTACTTAAGAATTCTTCATCATATCAAATACAAATGTTCTTAGTTACGTTTGTTTAAAGGGAAGTGTCTTTATTTATTATATATTCTACTTTCCATTCATATCTTCCAGCTCTCTACGATATCTTGATTAAAACTGTCGCCTGTCACTGTAATGCAAACTGATTTAACTACGTAAGGCAGCAAATGTAATTACGAAATCTGTCACGAACAGTTCTTTCGATATTGGCCTAATTGTTTTAGTCAATGAAGATACTCCTGTGCAGCTTACGTATAAGAAAATTTTCTATTTTTGCAATAGGTTTGAACAATGGCTCTACACTCTTATAGCAAGTGGAAGCAAAATAGTTTCAAGGAATAGGACGTCCATGAACATCGCACCTTCAACATAGCACCCTTTTTAACTGCCAAATAGAAATACCATATAATGCATTTAGAAAAATTAATAGTTTGTTTACGCCCAGATATACATTAATCACCAAGTTTAAAAAAATTAATTAAAAAGGGATAATTCATTAATACGTTTAAATCAGTTTAAGCAATTGACCTGATTTTGTGTTAAAATGTGACTTTTCTTGCTTTGGGCAACCAGCTCGATTAGATAAAGTTAAGGTAAAAAAAGGTTGCTTTTGTCTTTCTTAGAAGAAAACATGACTGATTTCAATTACAATTGATAGTCTACAGGAGATAGTGAGGAGAACAGAGTTCAAATTTGTGATGTTTTTGCTGGATTAGGACAAAATATAATGGAAAAATTATTGAAGGCATGAGAAGCAAAGGAATGTTTTGATGTATTTTCACCATCTAATTTTTTCTCAGTCAAATGTTACCTTTCTACGTTTTATATATTTTATTTGTAGGATACATTCATATCTTTGTTCAGTCAGAAAGCTGTGGTGATTATCAAAAAACAGAAGGATACAGATGTGGAAAAGCCACAATTAAAGTAAACAATATAGATTATGCACAAAGTTACAGAGGGCTTAATGTTGTTGCAGTCAATGGTTTCAATGGTAAGAATAAGTTTTTAAAAGAATATCATAAAATGACATAAAAATAGGTAATTGGTCAAGACAAAGTTTTGCAGACAAACAAGGAATATCCTACTATTCTTGTTTTGTACCTAAGCATTTCCCTTGCATATATTTTTGAACAAAAAGAGAAGTTTATAAAGTCTTAGTTTTCACTTCCCATTTTCCACCATGGAACACATCTTAACAAAAGTTGCGACATAACCTTTTCCTTTATTCGTGATCGCCGTACCAATGGGACCACAAATACTTTCCTCTTAATAGAGAACATGCACGAGGAGCCGTGGCTTTATGGTTAGTGCAACTGCACCCTAACCTAGAATTTCGGGTTCGATTCCCCGAGAGGGCGACTTTGGAAATTCACAAAAAAAAGCCATTGATTGGCGTCAAGAAGGGCAAGAAATTCCTCATTACCAAATCCAAGTCTCTGTGAAGGGCACCGTCGGAGCCCCAGTTTCTGGGGAAAATGTGAATATGCACTTTGCCAAATATAATTTATTCCCAATTAAATGCTATTGGATAGATCGATTCTAAAAATATGACGTCATCTAAGTTTTAAAACGAGGCAAGAGGTGTATCTGCAAAGTTGGAAGTCAACAACGAACATCAAAATTTCTGTTCTCTTGATTGCGATTCTGCACTTTTTGACAATTTTCTTTAAATCAACTGCAACAAATGGATCCGCAACAACCAACACCGTACTCAAACTTCCTTTTGAGTACGGTGTTTTTTACTCCTTTGGCATCATGTAGTCTCTGAGCAAGACTCTTGTATTCACTTTCAGTTGCAATGGACTTCATTTGTTTACACATTGATGCTGTAAACCTTGCCTTTCTTGCATCTTGCCATTCTTTACAAGATGCCTGCTTTCTTGTTTTTGTTTCTATTTCAGTGCATTGGGAGGGTGTAATTTTTACTGTGTCAAGGATTTTAATTAAATTAACATCCACAATACCAGCAAGAAAGTTGTCAAAATAGGATGGGATTTGTGTAAGGATAAGATGAAGGATAAGAAATAAATGATTTTTATGCCTTTTTTACTTCAAAATCCCTGGAAGGGTACACGTGTAAACCTAGCTCGACTAGTTGGCAGTGTATGCTTAATGGTGAACCTACTGGTACATTCCCAAATTTGCTTTCTGTGTACCCATAAGGTGCACCACGGTCCATCAGTTGTAGTGCTGGGGTGGATGGGTCTATTGCAGTTAAAGCAGAAAGTGACTTTGGAACAGCACTATTGTTAAGATTTCTTTGACCTTGTGACCTTGCACCATAAAGGGTGGATTCGATTCCAAATTTGACAATTTTTCTGTTTGATGTTTAAGTACTTTCCCTCAGTTTTTTTATTCATTACCTTTATTATCCTCTGACAATCTTTTCTTTGACCATATGGTAAGATTTAGAACAGGGTCTTTGCTTACTCTACCTCCTGATTGTGGGACACTCCAAACACAAGGTCTTGAAGTAGATGCTTCTTGCTCTGGGACAATGGTCAAGTCATTTAGTGACCAAGTGGCCAGTAACTTCATCAGTGCAAATGCATGTGCACACACTTGGCATATCTTATTTGAATAGGATTGTACTGTATTGCCACAAAAATCCATCTGTCGATATTACGCAGTGAAACTGCACTTATGCCTTTCACACAAAAGTACTCATTATTGTGTTTTGTATACACAGAGCTAAGGTCTAAGAAGTTCTCAGCCAATAGCTGGTTCCCTCTTGAAAACTTTTTCTTTATGTCTGAAGCTCCTTTTATGACTTCAGTTTGTGCAGCATCGAAGTACTCTTTGATATTTTTCATCGATAATGATGGCATATCTTCGAGTCACTTTGCCCACCCATCTCTGGCAAGCAGGTTATTCCGTTCGCCCATGATAAAGTGTGGGATGCTTATATCTTTGTCTACTCTTGGCTGCTCAACTAAAGTTACACCAATTGCCTTTGCTTTCTTTCTTATCCATCGTTTATCAAGTGCTGGGTCACAGATTCTGGTGTCAAGCTTGTTGTTAATGTAGTGTAACACCCTGAGAGTACAAATATGATAGAGTAAACTTTAGTTCTCTGAAAACTATAGTAATAGTGAGTAAACAACATAAAAGTAGGGCTACTGCAGACAGGCTTGCACCCCTTCATCAAAACCAGGTAAATAGAAGGAACTTCTTTGGTTTGTTCAAGTGTTTTATAGTTCAGATTATATACATACATCTGTATAGAGAAAAAAATTAAGTTGCTTAGCAGCATGCAAGAGTCCTCGATGCATCAATACAGAGCAATATTAAGAGGCAGTACCAAAAGGGATTTCCTTTTTCTCGCCGTCATTTCTAATTTTCTAAGTATGGATTCTTGCCAGTAACAGCCTTGCGTACTAGTTGTAAATTAACGACTTGTGAAAAAGATCACGAAACAAGATTTGATTGATTTAGCGATGGTACCAATTTATACGAAAAGTAGATATTACATGTGTACAGCGCGAAGGGAAGAGAATAGTGTAATTTTCTTACCTTAGCTGACAGTGTTTGGTAGATGAAAGTCCTCTCAGGCTATCACCACGAAATTTTAGCCATTACAACAGGTGCCTTTTTCGGTAACTTCTTAGTTTGGACAATTCCACTTTCACACAAGGGTCATCAATATTATCAACTGTAAGAATGAGTTCCTCAAAATTACATCCCAAGAATTTAGAAGTAAATAAACAACATTATCAGCTGTGTGAGTTTAGATATTGTCAACACCGGGTAACAACTCATGGCAACTGAGATAAATTTTGTCAAAAGGACAGAAAAGTCTTGTACTCACTCTTTGGCGTGCTTCCAGTACAGCTGTTTGTTTGGCATATGCAAGATGAATTACGCAGAAAGTGAGGCAAATAGACTTTTCCCTCCGAAGCAAGAGGAGTGTTAAATTCCATGATTGACCGTGTTTGCAAAGTTGCTCCAAGATACACCTCTATCCTCGTTTTCGTGTGAATAAAGTCATTACGTCATATTTTTAGAATCGGTCTATTGTGTCATATAAAGAAATATCATCAGTAATTAAGTACCTGATCAGTACGCTCTCACAAACAAATTTGTCAAGCAAAAGCTGGTAACAGGAGTGGGGTGTTTGCTGTGAAATGGGAATCAATTGGAAACAAATTTTCATTAACTTTTATTTTTTATTTATTTTCATGATACACTCTGTTAAGGGTGTTAAGATAAATTGGTTGTTTAGGTCACTCATTATTTTACAAATAAGCTACAGTATTCACTTTACACCAGCGTCTTCCACTGTTATCATGGGACAACACTTTTAAAAGAGCCATGCTTCTTTATTTTTTCACCTTTGAGATTTTGCGTTTATTTTCAATCCAATAACCAGCCAATAATTAATCTAACAATCTTTTAAAAATATATATTGTCTAAAAATATATAGTACCAATAATATTTATAGTCTATACAACTACAGTAACAAACATTGTTATATGCAATAATTATATTGTTGTAGATTTCTGTAATAGTTTTATTAAAATACAAAAATCTCTCAAATAACCCATTAAAATAATGCTTTAATTGTTTCAACAAACTATTCAGTAATTTAGTAAAATATTTACCCGCTAAAAAAATCCATTATATTTATTCATTATAATCCATTATATTATAAGTAGTAATATATAATGTACCAACGTATCTATACCATGTCACAATTTATCAACTAATTCATCAGCTATATATGTAAAATTAGTATATAATCAATATAAACTATAAAAATATTAAAAATATATAATAATCTATCAGATAAGCTTTCAATAATCATTTTTAGAGTTCGTGAAATAATGTACTTGATAATCTTGACAATAATTCATCAATGGTCCCGACAATGAGACTATAATCCTCAATGCAGCAATTCTAATAATGATATATCCAATAATTAACTAACGTAACGATATTCATTAAATGTGATTTTATGCTTATATGAATCAAATAATGAAGTAAATTGTTAGAAATAAGAAAATTCAGTTATGCTAAATAATTCTTTCATTCCAACATAGGAAACGTCTTTCTTGTCTTTATTTATTTGCAGGAAAAATCATAGAATCAAAAGCATTTGACACACATGGGGACCCATCTTCTGCCAGTCAGATGATTTGGTTTCTGGATCATCTTCCTGATCATACAATTGTTATTGTTGCAATCCAGGATGAAGGGACGGTTCATTTTTCGGCTGCTCTGAATGCCAAGTTAAGAAATCTTGGATCCAAAATTCGTTTGCTTCGGTAAGTTTTTTATCTTAGCAGCATCTTGCAAGCTCGACATTAATAAGTTTATAGCCCTTGTCTAAAATGAAATTTGAGATTAGTACTTCATATATAATAGTCATTTATTTATTTCTACATTTATTTTTTGACATATTTATTTCATTTGTTGAAGTTCAAACTAAAAAGAAACGGGATTTTGAGAAAAATCTATGACTTTTTGTGATAGTTGATTGAAACAAAAATAGACCATGTAAAAGTTTGTTATTGTTTGTTATACAAAGATTTTTGCTACAAAACTTGAATATTGCCATTAACACCAAGCTGGTGTTTTCTTCGCCTGCTATTTCGCTTGCTTTTGACTGGACAAAGATGCCAGAGTAAGTAAACTAAAGTCAAGTTTGTTTTTATCAATCAACACTGAAAAACAAATAAAAAATAAAAAAAGATTCTCCCATTTTTGTTCTCGGCTGACGAAAATCAGAAACAAAAAGCGAAAAGGATTACTGAAAGTCCCTCATTTTTGTGACTGGCTGTTTAAAGCAATTGAAGACCATACACATAATTCTTGTCTAAAATGAGGAGGTGACGAAAATTGAAAAGGACTTGTCTCTATTGCTCTTAAATGGAAGACAGACGTAGCTTTTCCATTTACTTTGAACTGTTTTTCAGTGCATTCATGGTTTAATAGTAGAAACTGTGCTATAGCTGACTCACAATTAGCAATATTGCGTCTACTCTTCCACTTTCTTTTAAGCTGAATCCGATTGACACAAGGATTTTCTCTATAAACACTGAGTACGATTTGTTTTATTCTATCGACCAGTCTTAAAAATATCCGGCCCGCTTACACTGCTTTAACACTGTTACTTCAATTCTTAAATTAATTAACAAATCCTACTTAAATTTGTGGCAGGCATGTGTTTTCGGCGAATTTAAAATAATTTTGAGTGGAGTACCACAATAGCATATATAATTTCTATAATACATCGTTAGGGAAACCTTTACTCAACAAAATTTGCTTAATTTTATCTATTTCTCCTGACTATTTTTCAGAAGAGCAAATGACAACATCACATTAACCTATAATTTTTATGATGGCGAATTTTTAGGTGCGTGGAGCTGAATGAGCCCTACCAAATGTATTGCCCAGTGAAAGTTGATTTTCGAAATATAATAATCTTAAAAGAGGTGGGAAATTTTTCTACTAAAACACGTAAAAGTGATAAGCAGCCATCCTGTTATCTTTCAGCAGTAAGTACTATAGATGGATAAAGATTGTTCAGATTAATCAGAAATATAGTGCTGTTTTGTTGATATTTGAATATTAGCAAAGGTCTCATTAGCAGACCTAAAATACATGAAGAACCTACATTTTGTATAAACTCATTTTGAGCCTGAATATGGAAAATGCTCCTCTGCATCATAAAAAATCTGATCATCATTGATTACAGGAAGTTCATAAATGAACAGCCGTGGCTTCATGGCTCTCCAGTTGACTCGATTCTGTGCTGCTCTAAATGCTTCGACCAGGATAAGTCCAGATTCCTCTTTCACATTGTTAGAAAATCTGATAGAAAGGCTAAAAAGAAAGGACAGATTAGTAAAAATTCCCTAAGGTTTGCATTAAACAGTACAAACAACACTTTCAAAATTTAAAAAACAATCTCTTGTAATCAAAGAAAAGCCAGTTAAGAAAGTATTTGATAATATTCCAATAAAAGCAATGACTTGGTTGAAATTGAATTCAATTAAGCAATCCAATCCTTAAAAAATAGCAAAACGGCAGTACTAGACACTATCCCACCAGAAGTATGAAAATATTGCCAAAGTCAAGAAATATTGGAAATATGTAACAAGACCTATCATGGCAATGGCTATGCTGAAGTATTAAAGCTTTTTCTAAAAAGGGACTTTTAAGTAAAATCCAATTATTGAGGAGTTACAAAAGAGAATATTTTCAAATTTATTAAAATAGCACATTGATCCTAAGCTTACAATCAGTCAACAAGAGCGCAAGTATTACTCTTACTACATACAGGCTAGTTGAAGGGATAAAAAAAATAAAAAATAGTCAGCTGTATTGACCTTTGGTGAATTCCATAAAGGATTTGACTTGCATATGGTGTACCAAAAGATCTAATATCAGGTTTTTAAACCAACACAATAGCTCAATAGCTCCATTTCACTTGAAGGAAGCAATTTCTTCTTTAAGATTATTGCTGGTGTAATGCAAGGTAATCCATTAGCACCCAATCTCTTAACAGTATACCCTGACTATGCATTGGCAATAACAACCAATAGGTAACACCAAAATACTTTTACACTGAGCAAAGTTAAAGGGGTATACTATTTTTCTTGTTGTACTATTTATTTTACTGTCCAGAATCTTTTAATTTTCTCAGTCAAAGGAGTGATCTTTTGTGCTGTAGTCTTCTGCTATTTCATGACTTTTGGTGTTACCATTTTGAACAAATTTCTTATGTTCCTTTTCTCTTTGATCCAAGAGAAAAAGAAATAAAAGTGAAATAAAAGTGAAATAAATACTGCAACAGAGAAAAATATAAAGGAAAGCATCCATTCCCTGCAGCACAGCAATCACATCAACAACATATCTTACATTCTTCCAAAAATAAACCTTCCAGTACTAAAGAAAGGAGCACAACAAACACAACACAGGCATGGCACAACTTCTCACGACTACTCGAACCCTGTCACCAAGCACGTTTGTACTATCAAAGTACAAAATAGCTATGTCTAATTACTTCAGTAGCCTGACGTTGGGGGAAGTTTCTCTTGAAACGTAGCTCAGGAAAAGCTTACGACTCACGACATGATAAAATTTCTATCAATAAAGTAATCCTGTTCAGTAAAAAACATGGTCTGATATTTATGAAGAATCATTCTGATGTCAATCCTGGTAGGATTGATACTTCTCTTAAAAAAAGCTCCTCATGAAGCTTACGTGATTTGTAACTTTCTCTTGGTCTTTTGGGGGATTCTTGTATTTAAGTATTGGTAAGTCTGCGTCTGGAAAAGGTTCTTTGTATTGCCACAAAGAGTAGCTTGTTCCTGAAGTCATATCACATCTTTATAAATCTACCATTTGTCCTTGCATGGAGTTTTCTTATCATATCTGGACAGATGCTCTGTCAAAGTATCCTGATGCTTGGATTTATAGAAATGATTTTAACTTGATAGGTGTAAATCTCCTTGGTAATATTCAATCTTTATCTGAGAAACAAAACGTGGCATTTCTCAGTCTTTTCTAAAGGTACTCATGGCAAGTGTTCTGATAAGCTTTCCTCATTGGCACCAAGTCAGTTTGTTTCATCCAGTGTGACTTGGTTTCTTTTAAAGTCTTCACTTTTATTTACTGGTTCCTCTCATTGTAATATAAAATTCTATGAATTTAAGGGTTTTTTCAATGAACAACTGGATTATGAAACTTTTTGGATTTCAAGTGCTTTCCTCAATCATATGGCTCAAAGCTTTTCAAGTTCAAGATCAGCTCTTGACCTGAACTTATTTTGCTGCCATTTTTGCGCTTGATACAAATGTAGTGTCTTTATGCATTGTTTGATTCTTAACCACAAAAAAAATATTTCATATTTTTTACATCATGTACAAAAATGATAATTATGCAATCATTAAAAGCAGTCATTAACAAATGTGTTTACAACTTCTCCATCTGCAGGGAATTTCGACAAACTTACAGCTTTATCGGATATAAGGGATCTGAATGTGTGCATTATATCAGTGAAGAACAAAATCCAAGTGGTCAAGGACCAACCATCATATCCAAAACGGTAAAGCTTTTCGGTAAGTAAAGGGCCAGAGAAGAATGGATAAATATATCTCCAAGATAAATGTTAAATTTCTTTTGTAAAGGTCTATTTTATTCAATTATTTTATGTTTAGTAGTTTTCACCTCTGTATTCTAAGAAAGAGTTTTGTTGATCATCTTTATAAAGAAAGAATTTTGTTTTCCTGCAGACTGATCTAATTAGAATGACCTTAGCATTTCTGGGTAAAACCACATCAAGGTGGTATTAGTAAAGGCTGACGGAAGTATCGAAGGGGATTTAATCTGCAGCATTTGTCACTTTGTTTCATATGCACTTGTCACCAGTTAAAGGGATGACTGTAAATGGTAGTGCAGCCAACTTAAGTTCCTTTTCTGCTGGTGCTATTACATTATTCAACTTTATGAGTATTAAGTCTAAATGTCGGATATCTTACGGTTTTGAAATTCAAATTTAAATTTTATTATACCTTTATCGCTGTTAAAAAAGCGGAGGATTCTTAATCTATATTAATATATTGTGTTACGTTTGTGCCAGATATATAGGTTTGCTATTGATAGCGATTTCTAGGTTTGGTGGTGTCTTGTCTATGATAATGCACATTCTCTTCCTCAGGTACCATATCCTTCCAGAACGTCGGTGGTCATGTTTCTCCACAGAGACCTGTCCTTTGCTATCCTTAGCATCTCTATTTCACTTTATTCCATCAAATTTAATACGCTTTTCATGAATTTTAGTCATCTACTTCCTCTGCTTCTTCTTCCCCATTTCCTGCCTGTAAGAGCTACGCCCTCCAGTCTTTCCTTTCTGATTACATCTCCTAGGAACGACAGCTGCATTCGTTGGTTACATAGTCAGTCCAAGAGACTCTCAACATTCTTCGTAAAAAATAAATCGCAGGAGCATTTATCCGACTTTTCATTTCTTGCTTTACTGTCCAGATTTCACATCCATGTGTCAACACAGGGAAGATGTAGCAGTTGAGATCTTCACCTTTGTGTCTCTTCAGATCACCAGACATGCGTTCAAAGACCTCCTTTGCAGTTTCTATCCTTCTTTTTAATCCAACGCTCCCTCTGCCATCCGACCTTAACATACTTTCAAGTTACACTTAACCTGTTTTTTCTTTTTGCTGACTGTCAAGCAGAACGTTTTCCTCTTATTGATACTCAGTCCCCTCCTGGCGCTTTCTTCACATACAATATTAAGGATTTCTTAAAGCTTTTCTGCTGAGTCTGTGATAAGTGTGGTGTCATCAGCGTATCTGATGTTGTTCACATTGTATTCTCTTACAACAAAACCTCTCTTCTCATCAGTGCTTCTCATGATATGCTCACTATATATAAATTGTATACATGGGGTGATAGAACATAACCTTGTCGTACTCCTCTTTTTGTGCTGATTTATTTTCCAGTCTCCTTCTGGGCTATTACCCCTGCTGTTTGTTCCCAATACAAATTCCTCAACACTCTCACATCTTTTCCGTCAACTTCTAGTTAGTGATTAGAGCAAGTTAAACAATGTGTCGTGTTTCACTTTATCAAAAGCTTTGCTGTATTCAATAAAACCGTGACAGAGGTTTTGCTGCATCTCAATGGTTCTTTTGGACAGCATTCGCATGATAAAAATTGGGTTCTACCGGAGCCTTTGACAAAACCAAATTGTTGTTTACTGCTTTCGGCACACTTTGCCTTCCTTGCTCTTGGCATCAACACACACACGCATAAGGATTTTGGTGATGTGGCTTATGAGGCCAATTGTGCGATGGAATTCACATTCTGTTGCTCCCGGTTTCTTGGGTAGGCGATGAAAATTGATTTTGTAAGATCTAGTTGAATCTCCCGGCTGTCACAAATGTCGTTGACAAGCTCAGTTATTTTGTTGATCCCAAAGTCACCGAGCACTTCAATCATTTCAATGCAAATGTTATCTGGGCCTACTGTATTATTCCTTTTCATATTATTCATAGCTGCTCTGGTCTCATGTTTCAAAATCTTCGGTCCTTACATGGGTTTCTTTATTTCAGGTTTTCCTATTCTTTCATCCTTGTACAATTCATCAATATACTCTGCCAATCGTTCAGCAACTTCATTCTGTTCCATCAACATCGATCCATCTCTTGCTTTAATGCACCCATTGGAAGTGCATGATTTTATTGATTTTATTGATTTTATTGATTTTATTGATTTTATTGATTTTATTGATTTTATTGATTTTATTGATTTTATTGATTTTATTGATTTTATTGATTTTATTGATTTTATTGATTTTATTGATTTTATTGATTTTATTGATTTTATTGATTTTATTGTTTTGTTCTTACTTGTCTCAACGAGGGCCTCCTCCAGAACTTCCCATTTGTTAACCTCCTTGTTCTCAAGGACATCAAAGCAATTTCGCACTTCCACTGTATATCAAGCTTTCAATTCTACATTCTCTCTCAAAAGATTCCATTGCAAATTTGTGTTTGGCATAGTGTGTTTTACTTTGCGAAGCCGGACTTTGATGTCACACACCACTGGATTTTGGCCGCTGCTACATTCAACTCTGGGATATGCCTTTGCATTTTGGACCGCATTACGGAATCGACTGCTGACTGTAATGTGGTCGATTTGATTGCGAGCTCTACGTCATACAGATCTCTCTACGTCATACAGATCTCTCTACGTCATACAGATCTCTCTACGTTATACAGATCTCTCTACGTCATACAGATCTCTCTACGTCATACAGATCTCTCTACGTCCACAAGGGACGATTGTGATATTTGAATCACGTGTTCATGATATCCAACCCACTGCTTCCCCTCCTCCTCTTTCTTTGATTCGTGTCCATCGGCTGAGACAAAACTACATCATAATCATTTAGATTTTGCTAAAAACCTGAAACCCTCTATATAAAAAAAGTACAAACTTGGTATGACAATCATTTCTTTGTTTAAAAACTGAAAAAGTAAATTTTGAAAAAGTAAATTTTGAAAACGTAAACTTTGAAAAATGTTACAAAACCAAGCTAAGGCATGGTAGAAACCTACAGGATACATAGGATTTGAGTTCAGTAGAAAAGAGGTTTAGCAAAACCAAGCAGTATGCAAAATTTTCTTGTTTTGTACTGATTTCGTTCCAAATATTTTCTCGATTAGTTTCTCTTATGCGGGAAACATTAAAATAAAAAAGTAGAAAGTTCTTACCTACTTAATTATATTTTATTTATTAATATTTGTGAATTCTAGCATATGTTAATGTATTTAGTGCATTGCAATGCATTCTATTATATCCTAATGCATTTTATTCTTTTAAAGGTTATGTTCATATATTTGTTCAATCAGAAGGTTGTGATGATCCAGTGAAAACAGAGGGTTACCCTTGTGGAAAGGCTACGATTAGAGTCAATAATGTGGACTACTCAAGAAGTGCTCGTGGGCTTAATGTTGTTGTTATAAATGCTTTCAACGGTAAGGTATTCTTCTTTAAATACAATGTCATGAGATAGTACAAATGGTAAGGATCTGTTTTGATTTGGATTTTTTATAATATGCATCTTAATAATCTTTGTTATTCTCTGCATAAATTATGCTCTTGCTTTTACTCTTACTCTTTGAAACACAAATATTCAGATATCGTGTCATATTCTAAATTCATTGATGCTTCTGCTTTAATAAGATTGCTTGCTTGTGTAATGTCTTCTGTGATTATCTGCATCACCACGCTGTCGATTTTTATGGCTATTTTAACAAGTGTTAAAACCTGTACCATTCGCGTTTCGCAGTTTCCACTTATCTCTCTCTCTTTCTCTCTCTCTCTTTCTCTCTGTCTCTCTCTCTGTCTGTCTCTGTCTCTCTCCCTCTCTCTGTCTCTGTCTGTCTGTCTCTCTCTCTCTCTCTCTCTCTCTCTCTCTCTCTCTCTCTCTTTAAATTTTGACATTTCTTACATTTTTCTCTGTTTTTATCAAGTGCTCTATCTGGAATCTCTATTTATTTCTTTATGTAATTATTCAAATTTTGAATATCTTTTATGCTATCTAAATTTTCATTCTAAAAGGATTCTAAACCAAATTTCAGAGGCAGCTATCAGATGTTGGTATTACATACACAATAGGTGGTTCATAGCTTGAATTTTACGGGGAAAACTTCACTTTATATAAATGTAAGTTTATTTAATTCTTCTGTACTGTACTTTAAAATACGGAAGGATAGCGAAGCCCTATGGATCAAAGGATCCATAGGGCTTCGCTCCTATGGATTTTGATGCCCTCCCAAATTTTACTCCAAAGTTCTTTGACGTACTACATTTCTGGTGGCTCATTGACCTCGATTGGCGTCTTTCCAATTTTAAGGGTCTTCTTTTGCTTGTAAAATTTGCTTCATTTTCCAAATCTGCGGGTTCTCTGAGCTTTTGCTTGAATTAGCTGTTTAATTATTTCTTTAACTTCATTAAGGTTTTAGTTTCTTTGAAAGTTGTATCTCCTTTCTATATTCTTGATCTTAGGTTCCGTCTCTCGGGAACTTTTTTCTAATTTGGAGAGGATGGATTGTTCCTTTTTCATTGTTTAAATATATTTCTCAATCTTCAGTTTTCAGGCAGGTGCTTTTCTCTTCCTGTTGGTAATCGTCTTTCGAGATTTGAGACCAAGTTCATCGGTGGTGACAGCTGCAGCTGCATAAATTAGTTGGTTGAGTTCAGTTAGGCTAAAACCGGCATTCGAGAGCTTAATCTGATCGATTGAATTATTCGGTCGTTGAATTATCTTCTTCGCTTTTTTGTTATTCTTCATCTTAGGTATCAGAGACCCCTCAGCAATATCTTCTTCTTTAAGTACTGTCCACTGTCTCAAGATGTTGTCTTTCATCCATTTATCATTTGTTTATCTTCAATAACGTTTTTCTCATTGGAGTTATTTTTTACGTCAACAACAGTCTCAATATTATCGGCTAATGCTGGGATACCCAGATCAGGTTCGTTGTACCCTGGGCTTGGTTACTTCTGCTCTATTTCAGGTATTTGTAGATTTTGACTTTATCTTCAATCACTTTACGTTCATCATTAAATAGCCTATGATTTCTTTCAATGTCTCTTTATTAGCACCCAAGTAGCTTCTCTCTGTAGGGTGCAGAGTTCTCCAGATGGTGTATGTCGTTTTTGTTGTAGCTGTTTCTCTAGGATCTAGTTTAGCTAGGTAATATGATTTCATGACTTCTTGTTATTCTTCCTGTAACCATTTTTGTCTAGTTCCTTTTGTGGGATTTTTGGCATTTGCATTGAGAAAGCTTCTTTGAGCTGTGGGCTCTTCGTGAACATCTTCTAATACATTTAATTCAGGAAGTTTTTGTCCAGTAGCTGACTTTCTGACCACATTCTGGTTGCCCGAAGAGTTACGCGCAGCTTGGTGAACCGCGCGACGTGCGATACGGTATTAAAAAGTTTGGCTGAGTTTGCTTTCGCAGCAGCCTAGTTCCACTCAGTCGCCTTTACCATTAATAAATATGTTTACATCTTCTGTTGACAAAGCTGTTTGTTTCACTGTTTAACCCGTCAGTTTGGACCCTTTTCGGGTACTGACAGCTGAGTAGACTGTGCCCAAAGATTTGGATTCAGAGTTACCTTAGAAAGCATGGTAATAAAATCCGTGTAGAACTATCTCGATAGTAAATTTATCATTCAATTGTCAAACATCATGGGCCATCTCCAACGAAATATTTACAATCTTACTATTCTCCATGTTAACCACAAGCTATCAACTGGTACTAATATGATCCAAAGGGGAGCAACTAACAACTCCTCCTGCAAGTTTTGCGACGAGCAACATGTCATTGATGGATAAAGCACTGTACTACGTGAATCAGGTATACCTGGCGTCATGATTTTACACTATTGAATCATACAAAACGATCAAATCACAGGGGTTACAAGTATTTGTACAAATACATTTTTTATATTCTGTGTGGGAAACAATGAGTGGCAAAATCCGCAACTGTTGTCATGGTAACAATTGATACAACCATCTCTTGGTGGTATGCCTTCCTTGATGGGTATTACTATGTACGAAAAGATGAAAACAAAAGTAGTTGTAACTTTTTCTATTTAATTTGCAGAATAAATAAATTATGTGAATTTACATATTTTTTATTATTATTGTCATTATTTTTATTATAAAGAAGTGGAAAATATGTGTGCATTAAACTGATGCTATTTACCAAATACGATCTCAGCGCTACATTCCTAACCAGATGATTTTTCCACCTCTGAACGCATTTCTCTGTAGCAAAGAGCAATATATTTGATACCTTCATAGCCAGATGTTACCCATAGCCAGGTTGTTTTTGTTTGTTGCTGTTTTCTTGCTTGGTTCGTGAAACGGTTGTATCCTTTGGGGATACAACCGTTATACTGGGGCAAATACTGGAAGGAGGAGTGCTTTGTTTGTCTTGAGAATGATTATCGAAAGGGCGACAGAGATGCAGAAAATGTGTACTTGAGTTTTATTGACTATGCAAAATTTTTTGATAAGTTTGGACATGTACAATTATTTGAAAACCTCGCGAAGCTAGACAAGATCTTCACCTTATGCACAACCTTTACTGAGATCAGTCAGCATATATAGAAATCAAGGGAAAATGCAGTGATTACATACACGTGGAGCATTGGCTAAGACAAGGATGTCCTGTGTTTCCAGATCTGTTCAATTTGTATAGCAAACGGTTTCCGTGACGGTGGAAAAAGTATAATTAACATCAGATATGCAGGCAACACAGCCCCATAGGTCACATCATAGAAGGATCTGCGAAGGCTCAGTCTCCACTGCAAAAGTACTGAATGTATGTTTGTGTCAAAAAGAGAATCGCTGTCGTGTGTCCTCAAATTTGATTTGACAAGGTTCATGGTTTAACTATTTAGAACGCCTAATCACTAAGGATGCTAGATGCATAAAGGACATCAAGAAACACATAACACTGACTACTCCAGTCTTTTCAAAGCTTAAAAACATTTTGAAGAACAAGTGTATAATAATCTCAACAAGACTGAGTGTGCTGAAGAACCACGTGTAACCAATGCTGAGATATGTGTCACAAACATGGATAATAACATCGAAGAACGAAAAACATAGGACAAAAGGCTGTTGAAAAGACCAATAGGGAGCAATTACATAGAGTGCTGGACCACTCTTTAGATTTGTAATTGCCAAGGAAGAATTTGTTTATGTGTCGACATCTCGCTTTTTTTGTTTAATAGCTAGTTCTTATTAGGATGGTTCAAAATTTTAAACATACTAAACATTTGATGAATAAGTCTGTGTGTGCTTACCATTGGCCCATTTCAGCGTTAGGAAAACATTGTACTTATTCTTGAGATCACAAATGTAGGAAGACCAATAACGTGCTGTTTTCATATTCCCTGTTGTTTGGAGATTGCCTGTGCCCATTCCATTGCCTTTTGCAATCTTCCTCTATCAGGCCAATGTAAACCTTATTTGGAAAGCCCGGAGCTGTTATATCACTTGTAAATTATGTATGTCTTTCGGAAATTTCCGTCTGGTCGGCATTGCTCTCTCTTTTTGAAATTACAACTGTGAACTTCACGGATCGGAAAGTGTGTGAATTGAAGAGTCTGATGGAGCGGTTCTTTGGAAGTATTTATCTACTTGTATATATATAAAAATAAAGTTATGATATGTGTTTTAGTTGAAACATTTCTTGATAAGAACAATATATGAAATGAACAGAAGACCAATACTGACAACAGATAAAATTTTAATTAGTTTAATTTACAAACAGCTAAACTACAGTAAATATTTTCCTGCTTGCTTATTCGAAGCTTTGAGCAGAGCAGTAATATTCACCTTTTTGTGTACTTTGCCTTTAAGGTCAGTTGATTGGGTCCATGGCTTTTGATACCCATCGGTCGGAAGCATCAACAATATTAATGATTGCCTTTCTCGAAAACCTCCCTAAAGATTCAATTATTATCGTTGCTATCCAAGATGAAGGAATTAGTTACTTTACACATGGCCTGCAAAACCTATTAAGAAGAATGGGATCAAACATTAGTCTTTATGGGTTTGTATTGAAATCTATACTTTACAGTAATTTATTTGACACAATGCACAAAACCAGATAATGTTTTTCTAAAATGCAACTTTAATGTGTTGAACTATGAAAGTTGAACATGTTTTTAATTACGTTTTTTGTTTGATGGTATACAGCTTTGCATAGCTATTAACACATTCTTTTTCTCTATCATGTTCTTTTCTTTTCTCTTCTTCTCTGTGTATCTCTGTCAGCCTCTTTCAATGTTTGCTTCTCTCTCTCTCTCTCTCTCTCTCTCTCTCTCTCTCTCTCTAGCGTGTGTCTCTAGCGTGTGTGTCTAGCGTGTGATTATTTGATTTTCATCACGTTTACTGAAAAGAACATATCGAAACAAATGGCGATTTGTTATACCAAGTATTTCTCTTTTTGTATAAAAGATATTAAAATCAAAATTAAAGGGAGTGATGTTTTTTTTGGAAGAGAGGTTCAAATGAAAAAACCACAATTGTTGACACTCTGAGCTTAACTGTATCTCCAATATGTAAAAAATCTAATAGAATTTCAATGATATCTGTGTACCAGAATTTGTCTGTTTTAGTTACGATGAATCCGAATTTCTTTTTCATTTCCTCATAATCAATTATTTACAAAATTTATAAACATAACGCATGTAAATCCTATGTATTGTAACTCTGATATTATTAATATCTTGCTATTGTCAGGGAATATAGACAAACGTACGCCTTCATTGGTTATAAAGGATCCCATGCTGTTAATTTTACAGCTTCAGAACAAGCCAGACGTGGCAATGGTCCAACTACTATGTCAAAAACAATAAAACTTGTAGGTAAGCTTGCTAAGAGATAGTTTAAACCCTAATTTAAATTGTTAATTTTTTTCTATCTGATATTGACAGTTTAAAGGAACTAAACACGACTTTGAAGGAGATTCGACAAAACTGAAAAGCAACGGCAATTACGAAATGGTAACCAATGGTAAACGAACTGCCTGAAAATATTTATAAATTTGCCAAAAAAGTCCTTATATTTTCTCTTTCAACAGCAGCAATCTAAAGCCCTGGAAACGAACTGTTAGCGACATAGGTGGTCTATGTCCAGTAAAGAAGACTGAGATCCACGTGGTTAACAACTGTACGAGAGCAGCGAACTTTGTAAGATACATATGGCGTCATGATTCTATCTTGTTTACAATAACTTTCTAGATAGAACAACTAATACAGTTCGATTACAAAATATCTGTGGATATAGATGGGTGCAAACTTCTATCAGAACTCTTTGGAAATTTTCGATCGGATTTAGTGCTCAGGAAAGGATGCGAAAGAACGGTAGAACTAACTTACTGTTTTGATACAAATATAAAAACCTAACGAACACATAAAAAGTAAAAATATTTACAAAGGGGTTGCAAAATAGATTACAGGAAATTTACAAAAATATTTGCTTTAGTGAGGTGACGTGGATTTATTGCGAAACTGATGTTAAACTCAAAAAATGTAATTTCTGAGTGAATGGAAACAAAAATTAGTGAAATTGCAATACGCTTGTCTTACTACTTTTATACACAAAGAAATGAAACTTGGAGGGAAGTTAAAATTTTGAAATTTACTTGTGTGCTTGTGAAGATTTGTTTACAGTGTTATGTGGCAATGATTTCAATTTTGATTTCATTGCAAAAAAAACAAAGTGAATTTTATCCTTTTGCTTCTGCTTTTTAGCTTGTAGACATGAAGATCTTTTTAACGTAGCAAATTATAAATGTAAATGAAAGTGTAATAACTATAAATAATTTTTATATAGGATGACTATTTCAATGTTGCAATTAATAATACACGTTCTGACAAGGTTTAATTGAAAATGATAAACTAATTCAATGATGTTTTCCTTTTGCTGTATATACTATAAGAAGGAATGAAATAGTATTTGCAGAGTTTTGATTGAACGTATTCAGAACGACTTTCAAACGTTTTGCTTTTTGAAAGCAAAGCCAGGGAATAATATTTCAAAAATATTATCCCTTAGCTTTGTACACATGCAGAATATTAATGAGGTTTCTGTGTTGTGTTTTTTGTTTTTCTTTTGAAGAAATTTAGTTTATTTCATGGAGACACCTCTCTCATTTAACTATTGAAAATAACTATTAAATAAACACGTAATTCCACCTCAAAAGTAATTAAGATAAAGAAAACAGCTAAAACGATAGTAGCTTTAGCTCTTTTGGAATTTATTTTTCATCGTTGGACAATAACATCTTTAGCACTTGTTAGCCATTAAACCAAATTTAGAAACAATTGTTTTCAAATTTGATTATATAGTAGAGAAAAACAACAAACACTAAAGGTATGACGTCTCTCTTCAGAAGAACTTGATTTCTGTCACAGCTTTTGTCCTCATCTTAAAAAGTTTACAAACCTGAAGTAATTCCTCAGTCGTTCACAACTCAAGCCAATTTTATGGGATTGTGGCATGATCATAAGCTTAACCATTTTAGGTAACTTTTTCTTTTAATATTATTAGTAGCATTATAAATACAAAGATTTTAGAGTAAAAAAGAAAGACTACTTCCCTGTAGAACACCTTAATTTAATTTTTTTATAAATGGTAGATAATCTTTTGTAGCTAAAATTTTATTAATCACTTATTTTCAAATTAGTAGCCTTGCAAACATGAATATGGTGCATATTCTCATGGTACATAATATTTTAAAACTTTCATTGCTGCAGATCTACCAATACCTACACCAAAAACATTACCTCCACTTGCAAAGTACAAACCAGGTAAGTTGTAAGTAATATAGTTAGCATTGATCAAGAGTATGATTAAGATAATAGACCCTTGTCAAATGATTCTACTTCTACATTGATTAAGCACTCATGACAACATAACAAGTCTAAATAGTTTGATATTAATTTTGTCGGAAAATCTTTTAAATCTTCATTAAAGCAACCAAATTATGAAACTTTAATCACTTTGGTAATTGTTCTGTTTAGTGTCACGTCTTCACATCCATGGAACACTTTATTGGGGCAGACGAGTATCAATAAACTCGTTTTCTTAGTTTTAAAGAAATGCTTCAGCTTCTCATATTCTTCTGCAGTAACTTGCTGTCTATTTTAATTACCCTTTTCCATTTAGTTATCTTATTTAAATAGGTGCATAGGTGCATAGGTGCATAGGTGCATAGGTGCATAGGTGCATAGGTGCATAGGTGCATAGGTGCATAGGTGCATAGGTGCATATGTGCATATATGCATAGGTGCATATGTGCATAGGTGCATAGGTGCATAGGTGCATAGGTGCATAGGTGCATAGGTGCATAGGTGCATAGGTGCATAGGTGCATAGGTGCATATGTGCATATATGCATAGGTGCATATGTGCATAGGTGCATAGGTGCATAGGTGCATAGGTGCATAGGTGCATAGGCGCATAGGTGCATAGGTGCATAGGTGCACAGGTGCACAGGTGCACAGGTGCACAGGTGCACAGGTGCACAGGTGCACAGGTGCATAGTTTTAATGATTGCTAAACACAAATACCCTTGCAAAACTGCACTTTCATACCAGTGATAATTTTTTCTTAGGGCATTTCCAGCTTGATATACCTTGTAAGCAGTTTGTAAATGACAAATAAGTTAATTAAAAACTGAATGTTGTCCCTTAGTACTATAGGTGTAAATTACCATATGTTTCTTATTGATACCACTGGTAATTGAAACATTTCCAAACATGAAGACTGTCTTACAAATGTTTGATTACTCAAAAATACCTCTAGCATAAGACCCCGTAACACCAAAGGGTTCTTTCACAAAACTTTGCAAACATGAAAACATCGTAATTGTTACAGTCTCTTAAAGAAAATCTGCTTTTATTTGATAATTTTTTGTACAAACATGTAAAATAAAAATAAAAATTGCACCTAAGGAGATCAAAAAACAAATTATTTAACCCTTTTTATTATTATAAATATTCTGTAGATGATACTGGACATAAAAATATCACGAAGACCTCTTATCTGAAAAAGGAAATATAAAAAAAATAAAGTAGCTGCATTGGTCATTTAGCAGGGTACGTGGTAAACTCTGACTCACAGAGATTACATTAATATATTTTCAAATAAAGCAAGCATCCTAGAAGATATAACGACCAATAAAGTGGCATTTGAATTCACTATAATTTTGATTTCAGCTTTTGAAAGAATTCCCTGAAAGCCTATTCCATTACCCATTACCCATTACCCTTTTTACATTATCCAGTAAGACAGAAAGATTGTCAAAGGGTGTATTCTAAAACACTCTTGAAAATACTCAAATGGTTCATGACATCCATAAACGTCAGAAATAAATTTATTTGAAGATGTATCTGATCTCCATTCATTGTATCTTGAATACGTCATCAATATATATTAACCTTTGTAAAGAAACGACTTTAAGTGAAGCTAAATAAAAATTTATTCTTGTGAAACAATTCTTTTAGAATATTTTGGCTTTTTTGCATCTATAAAGTAATCTCCTTTACCATAGGAATCCTCGGTAGTATAGTGATGAGTATCCCCGCCTGTCACACGAGACACCGGGGTTCGATTCCCCGACGGGGAGGACTTTCCTTTTGTTTTGTTTTTTATCTTCTTTTTTTTGCCAATGTATTACCATAGCATTTTTTATTTGAAGTTCTAACATTACCTTTCGCAAGGTTACCAAAGTTAAAAGTTACCTATAATTTCTATACCACGCCCCAAGTGTCAAGGTAGTTGCAGTTTTTTGAATTAAAATGGTCTACCATCACATTTCTAATCTAGCAATACCTTACAATTATCTTGATAGGACCTTTTCAGGCTACTAAATTGCACTTTTTTACCCAAGCAACGCAGGGTTCTTCTGCTAGCATACATATAAATGTTACTTTTGAGCATGTAGGTATAGAATTGCTTTTTACGTCATTTATTGTCAACATCTAAAAAGAAATAGTAGGCTGTTCTTTCGGCCATCGAAGTCGCACATTAAGAACAAATCACAAATAGCGGCATTGAACGTTATGTTAAAATTACATAAGCTTTCATAAATCTACTATTCCTACTATTTACATCATCAGAAGAACAGTGAGACGTGGCATAGTACATTTATTTTCTAACCAGTAGAAATTGTAAAATACACGAGAGTTGGGAACCTTCAGGAGACCAGTAAGACCATCGCCCGGAGGCCAGCTGATCGTTGCTACTGGATGGTGTTCCGTCCGGACACCCCTACACCCCCTCCAGAGCATATCTTTGTTTTAACACTATGCGTTAGAGAAATTCAAGTGTGTGTAGTTTGGAATTTATACTATCAGATAATAAATGTATCATAACTACGTTTATCTCACTGTACTTCTGATGATGAAAATAGTAGGTTTAGCAAAGCTTAACTAATTTTAATCTAATAGCTTCCTTTTTATTTATATGGATGATTCTAAATCACTATTTTTCAGCGGCGGAAATGTATTGCTACTAAGCTACCTTTTCATTCGTTGTGTTACATTCTTTTTATTTTGCAGCATACCAACCTTCTTGAGACAATTCCTCAGTGAAAACATTATTTAGTCTAAAGCCTTCACTTCTTGTTGGGGCTCTAGAAAACGAATCAGCATTTATAGCAATCAATTATTTGATGAAAGTAGAAAATTATTCATAAATTGAAACAAAAACATACGTAATTTTACATTTAAGAACATTTTTAAATAAAAAATGTTAAAACTAACTAGAGTTGTCTGTATTGTCATATTCTATTGTAGGAGATTGTGGAATATCAATAGTTCGAGATGTGCGGTTAAGTTCTGGTAACAACTCTATTCCAGGGGCATGGCCTTGGCAGATTTCTCTTTTAGAAAACGGCCGTTTTCGTTGTGGTGGGTCTTTATTAAATGATATCTGGGTTGTAACAGCAAGTCATTGTGTTGATAGACTCCCTGCATCAAATTACTCCATTGTGTTGGGCGAGTGGAACAGGTAAGCAACATAGAATTATTTGCTGTTTTAAGCAATAAAAAACAGTTGCTTATTTGAATTTTGATAATGACAATAACATTATTTCTCTTTTCCAATAATAAGAATACATTTATTATTTTTGTTTATAAATTATTTTTGTTTATTATTTTTGTTTATTATTTTTGTTTATTATTTTTGTTAATTATTTTTGTTTATTATTATATGTTTTTATTATGTGTGTTTATTATGTATTTTATTATGTGTTTTGTATTTGTTTATTATTATTTATTATTTGTTTATCATTTTTGTTTATAAATTATTTTTGTTTATTATTATATGTTTTTATTATGTGTTTTGTATTTGTTTATTATTATTTATTATTTGTTTATCATTTTTGTTTATAAATTATTTTTGTTTTTTATTATATGTTTTTATTATGTGTTTTGTATTTGTTTATTATTATTTATTATTTGTTTATCATTTTTGTTTATAAATTATTTTTGTTTATTATTATATGTTTTTATTATGTGTTTTTATTATGTATTTTATTATGTGTTTTGTATTTGTTTATTATTATTTATTATTTGTTTATCATTTTTGTTTATAAATTATTTTTGTTTATTATTATATGTTTTTATTATGTGTTTT
>RDPX01000524.1:2909-21637 GCA_003991215.1 Morbakka virulenta | reverse complement strand
TGTGTTTTGTATTTGTTTATTATTATTTATTATTTGTTTATCATTTTTGTTTATAAATTATTTTTGTTTATTATTATATGTTTTTATTATGTGTTTTGTATTTGTTTATTATTATTTATTATTTGTTTATCATTTTTGTTTATAAAATATGACTAGCACCACTTGAGCCCGCCTAATTTAACCACTAATTTTTATTTTAATGCTAATATCAATTTTTAAAAGTTCCTTTTTTTATTGCTAACCGAAAATGCATTATTTCATAATGGGTGTAGCGTTACAAAAGATGTTTACCAAGTCTCTTCTGTTTCTTGCTGCATAACCTGTATTTGCAAAGTTTATACAAAGTGGTATTTGCAAAGTGATAGAGGTAGGTTGTCTTTTACTGAAAGGAACTGTAAGGCCTCTGGTATACACGCTGATTGTTTGAAGTAACAGGCAGTGACAATGTTTAGCAAGTGTTTAGCAAAAGAGGAACTACAAAAACAATGATAAAAATAAAGTCAACTAATGTTAAATGTTATCTGTTTTCATTCAAACATTTCACTACAATATCTTACCGTATGCTCTTAGTTACAGAATGGATGAATTAAATGAGACCACATTTATACCAAAAGAGGAAGTTCTGGTGACTTCCAACCCTTGAGTCGTCGATTATAAATGAGAATGGAACATCTAATAACTGCTTCTACAACTTTTGTTAGAATTATTTTGTAATCAAGATTCAAATTTTGCAGAAATTAAAAAAAAAATTCTCTGTATCTTTTGAATAAAAACCAAGATGGGAACGCTCAATAAAATGACCTTGATGTTGAAGTGTCGCGGATGTCGAAAATGGCAACAAAAACAATTCAGGTCATAGTTGGGACACTTGGTTAAAAAGGGAACGCAGAAATATGTAAACGATATCCCAAGAAAATTATCACTCACTAAAATACAAAAAATTGTGTTAAATGGTACGGCTCATATCCTAAGAAGAACTCTTGCAATCTGATATAAGATCAATGACTCCTATAAATCATATATTGCATAATGAATTTTTGACCTTAATTTTTATTTTAAATTGAAATATAGGTAGTAATGTGTCATTTGACAGTTTTCTATTCTCTTCATTCCTTCTATTCTATTACTCCTATTCCATTTGATCTGATTCACATAAAAAATATTTAAAACATACAGATCTATAGTGCTCCTCATAAGTTTTCTTACTACCGAATAAATAGGTTTGCTCATTGTGCCAAGGCTAGTATAACATGACTTTGGCTCTATACCAATTACTACGAGGAGTTCCTTTTTTGTATTTCCTGAGCTCATCACTCCTTCTAGCTTACATAAATTAATTTTACCCATTTTATCAGTTTGTATTTTTTATGTAGATGTGAAAATACTCTCTAAGGATGCACACTGACAATAATCGTCAATAATAAAGGGGAAAAATGCAGTTTTCACACCGAAATTTTCTAAAACTTTTATCGATCATCATAAAACTGATTGGTAGTCTATTAAGAGTAAAGTCTTACAAAAATTGTCCCAGCGTTTGCTCCTTTCCATTGGTCAATACCGCTAAACGTCAAGCTTTTTGAGAAAATAGTTCTGGTTAAACTGTTGGAAAGAGATTGAGAATTGCACAAACATTTCAAAATGTTGATATTAAGGTACACAATGATGCACTATAGGGTTATTTTGTGAATATTTTTGCACTTTAAAAGGTAAACAGAAGATAAAAAATCATGATGTCATAATATGATGTAATATCTCTTCTGAAATTCACTATTGGCCTCTCAGGTAAGCATTTCTTACCTTCTGTCATTAAAGTTGAACTGTCTTGCCTTTTGTTTATCCTTATTTACCTAGTACGAGTTCCACGCAAAAAGATTTCGACCAAAATGAACGTGATTATTATTGGGATGTTCAATATTCCTTTACCATAAATCGTTTACTTAATACTTTTTAGTAACTTTGGCTATTCATATCGGGTTATTTTCACTTTAACATTCACAGGTACAAAGCGGAAGGTACCGAGATTACTCTCCAAGCCGAAAAAGTTATTTTTCACCCCGCATATTTACGCTCAGTGGCCTTTAATAATGACGTGGCACTAATTAAGTTACAGCAGAAAGTAAAGTTTACTTCTAGAATTCGACCAGTTTGCTTGCCCAGTCCAGCAGATGTTGTACCCATGGGAACAAATTGTTTTTTGACAGGTATGTTGTTTGCTCTGTTTGGACGTAGTTGGAAATGTAATAAGCTATATAAACTTCTTCACTTTCAGGAAGCTAACAACTATCTGAAACCCTAGAAAACTTGTGAACCTCCTGGCGATTCAGCTTTAGCAATATACCTTCATGCTCTTCATTCTAGCTCTTTATTATCATTATTATCATTATTATTATTATTATTATCAGGTTTCTGATTAATACTGTAATTATGATAATCGCCCTCATTATATCAAAATCATTATTTGCTTTAACTGCCTAAACAGCAAGTTAATGAATTCATTAGCGTATACCTCTATAACTCATTGATTTTTTTCTCGTCTCCATCCTTGATGTATTATTTAATCAGAAATTGTTCTGCATAGAGTTTAGTTCGTATTTATACGTTTAGGCTTCCTTTGCAGTATATATGAATAGCATAATATTTATATAGCAATGAAAGTCACGTTCCTTTTGCTCGAAAGCTCTTTCGATGTCACTCGACAGCACCAAGACCAAAAAGCTGAAGAAAACACAAGTCATGTGAGCCGTTATTATTATGGAAAGCAAAGAGAGGATGATGAAAGTCCCTCTTGGTCCACTTTTCGTAATTGCTTAAAGAAAACATTGAGGGTTGAGGAAAGCTCACCATTTGCTGTGACTGGCTTTCTGAAATAATTGAAGGTCATACACAAAGTTTTTTGTCTTCAAAGAGCAGGTGATGAAAATTGAATATGAATTGCTTTCAATGATCATAAATGGAAGGGAGACAGAGCACTGTCAGTTCCTTTGAACTGTTTTGGCTCGAGATTTATTACTGTATTTAAAGTGCAATAGGTGATACTGTGCTGTAGCCGAATCAAAATTAACAACATTCTGCTTTCTCTTGAACTGTCTTTTTTAACTGAACTGGATTAAGACAAAATAGAAAAGAACTTGGTGTCAGTCGCATTCAGCCACAAAAAGCCACAAACAATGCAAGAATATACTCATTATTAATTGTGATTTAACTATCATTACATCCTCTTTGTAGAGAAATGAAATTTGTGATGTTATTTAACTCTATTAGACAGTCAGTCGCTAAACTTGGCTTGGTCTTTTTGTATTCCATATCGACAAAAACTCATTTGATATTTGCTTTCTTATTTTGGCATCTGGTGCTGTTGAGTCACAGGAAAAAAGCTTTTGAACAACATAAAATTGATTTTGATATTCATGTATTGTATCATAAATTGTTTATTTTAATAGAATATTATAAAAATATTACTAGAATATTAATATGCAAGAAAATAAATTGTAAAATGCCCCTAAACTGAGTTTCGAAAAATTTTATTACTTGTAATTTCATAGAATCCTTAATCTCAAAATCTACAAAAAAAATACATTTGAAAATTGATAGATATATATATATATATATATATATATATATATATATNCTTGGTCTTTTTGTATTCCATATCGACAAAAACTCATTTGATATTTGCTTTCTTATTTTGGCATCTGGTGCTGTTGAGTCACAGGAAAAAAGCTTTTGAACAACATAAAATTGATTTTGATATTCATGTATTGTATCATAAATTGTTTATTTTAATAGAATATTATAAAAATATTACTAGAATATTAATATGCAAGAAAATAAATTGTAAAATGCCCCTAAACTGAGTTTCGAAAAATTTTATTACTTGTAATTTCATAGAATCCTTAATCTCAAAATCTACAAAAAAAATACATTTGAAAATTGATATATATATATATATATGTTCTCAGCTATTTCATTCCATAAATCATTTGATTTGAATTTTTTATTGCTGATTTTGAAACAGAGCAAATTATCCTTTGCATTGTCATTTTGCATCTATCACTGAGACAATTCAGTGTGTGATAATTGCTTCATATTTATGGCACTTTGTAGGGGTGGCCCACGTTTAAATCAGTGTGATCTATTTTTTAGACAGATTTGACTTTAAAGTATTTTAGAACATTGGAAATAGTCATCTATTTCTTTCCTGCAAAACTACGAGTTAGTTGACTCTAGTTTACATAAATCTGAAGACTGAAGAGTATTAGTCTTTGTTTGTATTCTTGTCATTTGAATAAAATGAAGTAAACTTGTGTGTATAATTAATGTTTAGAATATCCTGTGACAATTATGTCATTCTAGTTTCTTCTCGTCCTTTACCTTTAAGGTTATTTGCTTCTAAAACTGAACTTTTAGGTCTCATTTTTATCATGATCAGGGTTAATTAGTTCTTTTATCTGGATTTACTTTCTACCAGCACAGACGAGAAGTGTTTGGTTAATAGTTACATTATTAAGTTAATATAGATTCAAGAAACATGAATTTTAAATTTTTTTTCTTCGTACATTTTCAGATTTGCTCTTGCCTTAGTGTTTTTCCATCTTTTGTTTTAAATCTCTCTTTGGATATTAGATGCAGATGGGTATATTCGAAGATCCATTTGATTGTGATTTTAGGAAAGTTTTCGTTATGAATATGGTTGATTTTGAATTTAAAACATTTGTTTTGAAAAGCTGCCAATACAAATTAGATGCACTGCAAAAACCCTCTACTCTTTACGTAAAATACTGAAAATTAAATCCGTTTTTTTATCAAAATTTTCATTTTCAGAGAGCTCCTGTTGCTAAGCCTTGTTCTTATGATTTCTTTCACCTTGCATTTTCTCTTTAGACTTTTAGTTTAAAGATGATATTCCTTTCAGCTTGTAGCATTTCTGTTAATGATTCAAGAACGTCTTTAAAAGCTGTCTGTTACTTCACTGCTCTATCCCCTAATGGAATCAGAAACATTATTGGTGACTTTGGCTTATCTCTATGTATTTCTGCTGGGATTTTATCCCAATTTGTCAGGACTCGTATTATTTAATCGTTTAAATATCCTTGGTAATTTTTATTTGGGCTTGTTGGATATCAGATCTCTGAGAGTGGTGTAGTATGTCTTATCTAAACCAATAAGCAACGCAAAAAGTGTTTTCTGAACTCTTGGAACTTTTAGAATTCTGAGCAAGGCAAAGACAAAGGCTCTGTTGTAGATTTCCCTTGCTTAGGTCCATATTGGTATTCCTCCACTTTCTTTGCTTTCTTTATCCTCCATTTTTCTTTTATAAAATTTGAGACAATGAGTGAAACATTTTATCCCAAGGTGTTTCCCATATTTTAGAGAATCTTCTTTTCGTTTGAATGTAAGTTTCAATAAGCTCCATTTCAATTCTTTCGGAATCCAGAAACCTCTTTTGCCCGATGTTATTCAACCTGTTCTTACATCCTTCCTTCATCATTTTTACAATTTCGACGGACAATTCGTTTAGTCCTGTAGCACTTTTCTCCTTCTACTATTACTATATTATATTTATACTATACCTTACTATATTATACCTTCTACTATACTATAAACTACTATATTCTGTGTAAAAACTCCCTTATTTGTCTTCTCTAAACCATCAATATTTCACATCAGGCAGCATATATCTATTATTTTTAGTATTTATCAGGAGCTGGAATATTTCTTTTTCATCTTTATTTTAAAAGTCATCTTTACTTGGTATTTTTCTTTGATGAAAGTCAGCCTTGTTATCTCTGAATCTCCTCTTTATCAAGCACTTTTTATTTCCATCAGTTTATTTTTTTTATCTTTTTCTCAATTTCTTTTCCCATCTTTTTTCACCATGAAAATCAATTTTTCTTTCTTCCGTTTTCCTTTTCTTTGAATAATTCTGATTTTAACCAATTTATTTTACTCTTTCTTTTCTCTTCTTCTTCCTCTTCACTATGAAAGTCTGTCTATCTGTCTTTTTATCTCCTCTTTAGCATCAGTTTATTTTCACACCTTTTTTCTTAATTAAGAATGATTTTCCTTTCGGTACTAACTGAGCGTTTCTTTAAGACAAAGATTAAAAAGAAATATTATTTAAAATATTGGAACTAGATAATTTAGTGACTTTGGAAGCGAAGGGTGTTGATGAAAGCGAGAGAGAAAGCTGTTGTCCAATTAGTGTAACTTTTTATTTTTTTCTTGTTTAGATATGATTATTTATTTATCTTTATTTTTAGTAATTTTTCCCCAAAGAACGTTAAGGCCCCATTTTAATAAGGGCTCCTTTGAATAAGTAACCCGTAGAAAACCCGTGATAAACACAGGGGGTCGACATTTCGTCGAATCTTGTCAAGCCATTGAACGTATCTGTAAATTGTCATTTTCGGCTCTTTTGTAGGATGGGGAAAAATAAAACATACGCATATTTTACATCATATTCTTCAAGAAGCTGTCCTTCCTGTTGGTGACCAAAGAGAATGTGCTCAAGAGCTTAAGAAGACATTTCATTCACTGCAAACAAATGACCAGATATTGTGTGCAAATTATCTTATCCCATCAGCAAGAAACAACGGTTGCCTTGGAGATATTGGTAGTCCATTTGTATGCCAGTCAGATTCTGGGAAATATGTGCTATACGGTGTAGTGAACTGGGGATCTTCAAGGTACAAATACTTTTACCTAATTTTGTTGTCTTGATAAACATCAAAGTACTTTATCACATGTCTTTCAGCTGCATAACAAAGAAGAAGCTTGACACTCTTTACCCGAGTGTTTTTCCGGCTTCTACCCTGGTCTTGTGTGCAGCGCAAAAACACGGTGGAAACCTTTTCTTCCGTTAAAAGTTAAAATATATTTTTTCAGCATAAAAGACGTATTTGTTATTGGTCATGTATATCATTTACCAGCTGCTTCACTCCGAACATTATCTTCGTACGATTCATAGGTAATAAGACTAATGCAATTGATAACACTGGTCAAGACGATTTTTCTGGCAAAGGGGTTTTAAACGAATTCTAACTATACTTGGGCTTCTGATTAGAAATATAAACTCAGTTTTTGTCTGTCACATTAGTATTTTGAGCTATGCAATTTTCCAATTTTTGATTAAAATTACTTATCAACCTGTAGCTATATTGAAGGTTTCATAATAAAAACGTGATTTTTTGTACTACAATTTGTATATTAATAATCAAGGAATAACAAATATTACAAAGTGGATGTACAGCAATCGAAATAGAATGCCAGAAAAAAATAGAAAATTTATAACACACACACACGCATATATATATATATATATATATATATATATGGAACACAGATCAGTATCAAATAGAAGTTATCTGAACTTTCTTTTCTTGGCTGATCTCTGATGTACAGCTTCTGGGTTGTCTCTCATCAAGCTCCAGCAATAATCCGCCATCATGTGTGAGTCCCACCGGCCTTGATATCGTTCTTTCATTGTTTTAGTGTCCTGACGAAAACGCTCCCCTTGTTCCTCACTCACATCCCCAAGATTCTCCTGAAAATTGATCAAATGGCTGTGTAAATAGTGGATCTTGATACTCATTCTGCATCTAAGATCTCGCAGGCTCATTAGTAGTTCTTCCACAACCTCTTCATAGTTGTCTGCTTTCTTATTACCTAGAAAATTCTGCACCACATTACAGAATGCGTTCCAAGCTTTTCCTTTTGTCTCATTCATGGATGTGATAAAGTTTGGATCTCTCATAAGTGTTCTAATTTGGGGTCAATCAAATATACCAGCCTTTTTTCCTCTTCGCTAAGACCAGGAAAAGTTGAACATGTGTAGCTGAAACATTCACCACTCTGATCAAGAGCTTTGACGAACTGCTTCAGCGATCCACGTCTTGTATGCAAGGGAGGAAAGACAATGTTCTTCCTATCCACTAGAGGATCATTGATGACATTCTTATCGCCAGATGCAACACTCTGTCGCTGAGACTATTCATTCTTGACCCAATGCTCTGCTGTAGCTCTACTGTCCCAGTAACATAGGAAACAGGAGTATTTTGTGTTCCTTCCTTACTGACCTAAAAGAAAGTTAACCATTTTCAAATTCACACAAATTACCCACCCATGAACATGATATTGCAACCTCTCTAGAGAAATCTTGATGTTGTTATATCCTTCCTCAAGTTTTACAGGATGACCTATTGGTACCGACCCATACTTATTTTCATTCCGTAACAGAACGCATTTCAAACGTCTTTTTGAAACTGTCAATAAAAAAGCTTTATCCCTTAAATCATAAGCTGTAAGTCCCATAAAGAGAAGTAACCTTTCTACATCAGTACAATAGACAAACTGGCCATCTGAACGGAAGCACTTCCGCAGTTCTGCTTCCCTATTGCGATAAAATGAGATACTTGTGCCAGGTTTCAACATTCGATTCTCTTGCAGTCTTGAAGCCAACAGTTCAGCAGACTCTTTTGGTGGGTAAAGATCTTTAACCAAATCATTCAAAGCCTGCCGAGTAAAGAAAATTGGGTTGTCACTATCTTCATCACAGGGCTAAAAATATATGTAGTGTCTTTTTCATCACTAGAAGAAGGTGAGCAGAGATCTGTGTCATCAATTTTGGAAGCTCAGTAAATATTGGTACAGGTATTTCGTCACTATGGGCAACTGGTCGAATAGCTGAAGGGATACTTGGGTACTGCAAATACTGGTTGTTTTTCTTATTGAAACCTTTTACATTGACAAGGCAGAAATAATAGTCATCTAAATGATTGATTGGTTCTCTCCAAACCATAAGCACTCCAAACTTGAGTTTTGCATTCTTTCCTCGAGACCACGATTTCAAGGTCTCAATACAGGTTTTGCACACTGTGTGAGGAGCCTAATGCTTGTTTTGGTCTCTAAGTGGTACTTTGAAGTAAGCCAAATACATACTCTTAACAATGTCAGTAATGTTGCGCCTCTGAATCTTCAAAGTAAAGCTCCCACAGATGTGGCAAAATATATTTGGATTACTTGAGGACTGTCTTCTGTGAGATGTAGAGGCCATTGTTAGGTCAGTAACACATCCTGCAGACAAGAAAAAATTTGTTAGCTACCTGAGTTGTTCCTTGAATTTCTGCCCAACCTCTCACACCTTTGGCATTGTTTCACAAAAAATCCCAGCAGAATAATAACAACAAATAACTAAATTTAGCGATAAAACCAGTTAAAAAAACACTACCTGCAAACGAGTATTGTGTAAGTTGATATATGTTTGTTTACTTTCGTATCATAAAAAATGGTTACGTTATGCATATTCTAAGAAAACAAAAATTTTCTCCAGTTTTTTGGGCGACTAAATGAAAAGTAAATTTACCAAAATGAACCATATAATCCGGCCTTTTTTTGCTACACTATTTGATAGGATATTAGTTTCTTTAAAATTCATGAAAAAATATAAATATGTATGGCGCATAACTTGATGTGATGGAGAAAATCTAAGATCAGCTTTGAATTCAGCACCTTCAAATTAGTCTAATACTGTTGTTAAATTCAATGCCAGAGAAAAATCATTTTTCTTTGTTTATCAGTGTAATAGATCATCCATCATTTTCTCAGCAACTGCTTTTAAGTGTACAAGATCGTTTTTCTGGAGGGTTTCTCGCTTGGGACAATATTCTTCATGTTTATATATGTATGTTTATATAAATATATATAAGCACAGAAGCACAAGAAAAACAATAAAAGTCTTATTGCAATTTGAAGTTTCTTGCATAGCATTCATCAGAAAACTGAGAATATTTTTCATTTCATACACTTTTCGGGGTTCTTTTACAATCATATACCGGGTGTGAAGGAATAACAATTTAATATCTACAACAAACTCATTTTTGTGTCTAAATCTATATTTATTTCTATTATATCTCAACTTTTGCTCACAAGTTTGGTACGTCTATTTAGTAATCCTGTGGGCCCAAAGAGTAAAAAAGCAACTTTTCGACCAGACAAAGACTACATGTTTAGGAGTGGTTCTTGTAGGGTGATGGACGGGTTGTTATACTTCATATACATTATACATATACACATACATGTACACAAACATTTATACAAACATTTACACATACAAGTACACAAACATTTACACATACAAGTACACATACATATACACATACATGTACACATACATATACACAAACATTTACAGATACATGTGCACATACATGTACACATACATATACACAAACATTTACACATACATATAGACATACATGTACACATACATATAGACATACATATACACAAACATTTACACATACATATACACATACATATACACATACATATACACATACATATAAACAAACATTTACACATACATGTACACATACATATAGACATACATATACACATACATGTGCACATACATATACACAAACATTTACACATACATGTACACATAATATACACATACATATACATGTACACATACATTTACACATACACATACATGTACACATAATATACACATACATCTACATGTGCACATACATGTACACATACATATACACATACACGTACACATACATATAGACATACATAAACATATGGTGGACGACAAAAAAATCAACAAAACTTAGTTTAGAACTGTCAGTCTCATGTTTTCACAATCGTCAGCTAAACATAATGAACATATTTCACTAGCGTATCTAGTTATAACTAGAACAAATTACAAAAGATATAAAAATTACCCTCATGGGATTGACATAATTGGTACAATTGAATATGCAGTAATAAAAAGATTTTTTAATTGCTTTGTCACACCTAGTCCTTTGATTTATAATTAGCTAACAAGAATTTATTTGTGTCTATATTTTGCAATGAGTTCACTACGCTTGTTCAACAGTTCCTCTTTGTTAGCGTAATAAAGGATCTCAAATTTTTCCCGCAAACAAAGGTTACACTATTTCGATTTGTCTGAACAGGGCTGTGCGTGACTGATGTTCTTTTCCTTCATGTCCCATACGTACGATGAAAAGGTTGTACTGTTTCTGTACTTCTTATTTCATAGCGATTGCTTATGTCCGTTATATCTTGCCTTGAAATCTTTTTCGGTCAACTCAATATAAACTTTCTTCTTGACATCCGGCGCACTAGCTTCGCATTTATATATGACTGATTTTTCTCTACAGTCACCCTACAAAAGGCATTCATCTTTTTTCATACAATTGCATGGTAACTTTGCTGATGGATTAGGCGTTGCTACTTTTTATTGTGGGAGTTGATGATTTTCCCAACGTTATCAGTGCAGTTGTAGCTAAAAATACAATTAACCAAGGCAAAAAAACATATTGATTACTTTGTTTTAATGTTTGAAATTATAACTTTTAAAACCTGTAGCATACTAGATACGTTTTCTTTTCATTCCAGTTTCTTAGTACTTGAGTAGCAAACCAACAAAGTTCAATATACGTCTATCCTGTTCTCTTTAAAATCTCTTTTAGTTGTAAACATGGTCATAATTAATATTCATAGTAAGTAGAGTATATATTGCAACTTTCATACCTATACCTATACTAATAAAATTCTTTTCTCTCTCTTTTAATAAAACAAGTATTGGTAGCTGTTTGCGAATGATGTTGAGTTAGTATTGTTGAATAGTTAAATTGTGGAAAGGTAAATTAATCACTGCATTTTAATATTTTGTCTCGTTTAGATCTAAAAGTCAAGAGAAATACAAATTTTTTACTCGTGTGGCTGCCTTTAGGAACTGGATTGACAAAACAACCAAAGAAAATTAGACTTGATGCATTTTGAAACAGCAACACTATGATATTTTGTCAAATTAATAAATGGAAGAAGATTGATCCAATATAATCATAGCTAGCTTTATTCATATTTGTCTCTAGATTTGTCTAGAAATTCTTGCGTTAACCAAAAATGGTACTGCGTTTACCTTCTTGTTACTAGATCTAATTCCTGGTAAGTCGGCATACTTATAACAGAATGATATCTTTTCTCATATTCCTATTGCTAAACGTCTTATCTGAATCTGCGTCCATAGGGCTAACCTTTCCACAAAATAACGATTTTTCTTTTAAGCTTGAAGCAACGTACCTCCAACTTGCCACAACTACCTCTAGATTACCCTAGGAGAAGATGTACCACCTGTTATCCTACCACTAGATCGTAAAATACCAGCTTGGCATCTGGCAGTATCTTGTCTGTCTCACTGATAGAAAACCGCTAAGTTAGTTTTTTTAAACAAACTAGTCCATGACTTGGAGAGTTTCAGGTATAAAAGCTTTTTTAAGAGTAGATAGACCCCTTTAAGCTTTTAAAAGTAAACCTATCTAGCTTGGTAGACGAGTAGATACCACTTGTTTGTAAGGATAAAATGAATTTAACTAATATGATTAATACTAAGAAGAACTCATACCGCATTGCCCGTCACGCGGTTGAACAACGGGCGCGACTTTCAGGGAGTCAAAATCAGGCTGAGGTCAAAAAATCTCCTATTAACTGTCCCATTTTATATCTGCCTGGAAACTTAAACTAGGATGCTCCCAACCAGAACCCGACAGATGTTGCATCTGCTATCAAAAAACCAAAATAAAAAAGACTTTAATGGACAAGTGATGAGTATAAAAAAGTTCTGTGTGCATTTTACACGGCACTTGAAAAACCATCAGAAACTAATAGCACAGAGCGTATATTCAACATTTGGAAGGTTCGAAATCCTGATACACGACCACATCTTGAGGCTAATAAATTTACAAATCTGTGGAGAAATATCCTCAAAATTAAAAGAGTAAGTGAAGCTGAACTTATGATTATTCGTAACAAGGTAGCTTTTGATGTTGATATGGAAGGAAAGGAACCAGAAACAGAGAATGATCATGATTTATCGGTTGTAAATGCGGGAAATATTAATAAATCACTACAAGAAAATGCAGTACAAAGTATTGAATCAGGAAATGAAAATGATTTAATTCCAGAAGCAGTAGATCAGCACAGAATACGAAGTTTTGAGAAGTGTGAGTTAATTGAGCCTTTGTTTGAAATCCTGTAGATATTAGATCTGGATGGACAGGATATTCAGCTGTTAAAAAACTTATACTGAGAGCAAAAGGTAGCTGTGAGACTCAATTATGAACTTAGCGAGTATGTCGAAATAAAGAGAGGAGTAAGACAGAGATTTATACTATCTTGTGATCTGTTCTCACATTACACGGAAATGATCATGCGAAACATTAAGGACATGAAAGTAATATCAATTGGTGGAATAAATGTTAACAACATCAGATATGCAGATGACACAGCGTTGATAGCAGGCAGTGAAGAAAAAATACAAAATATTGTGGGTACATTGGTAGAAGAAAGCGAAAAGAAAGGTTTGGAGATAAAGAGAAAGAAGTCATTTGTGGATGAGGATTTTCAAAAAAGAAGGAGATGAGATGAAAGATCCTGATTTAGGCCCAAGAACTGGAGAAAGTTGAACACTTTGTTTATTTGGGTAGTTTGGTTTCAGCAGACACTAGATCAGAGGTAGAAATAAAGAGAAGAATTGGCATTGCGAATACAAACTTCAAACATCTGGAGAGGGTTCTACGGTCAAGTAGTGTGACTATAAAACTAGAATTAGGCTACTTAAATGCTACGTGTGGTCAACTCTACTATATGGGTCTGAGAGTTGGACTATAATTAAAAGTCTGGAAGACAGGATTAGAGCAGTTGAAATGTGGTTTCTGAGGAGAATGTTTAGGGTATCATGGACAAACAGGGTAACCAATGTGGACCAATGTGTAAGGCAGGGAATAATAGATATTTATTACAGACGATCGTGAACAAGCAGGTTCGGTTTGTAGGGCAGGTCGTGCTGACTGGCCGTGTAGAAGGAGAAAGATCAAGGGGAAGACAAAGAACTACGTACTGGGCATGGTTAGAAAGTGCAACTGGTTGGAGACCCACTGTGCTCACTTAGGGTCTGAAGAACTGCCAAGAGAAGAATGTTATGACTGCCGCCTATGCCAGAGTTCTGGTACGGCACCCAAGTTGATTGACTGACTGATTGATTGAGTTATTTGAAGTTGAAGCGATCAAAACTGAAATCTTTAATGAACGAGGAAAGTTTTAACATAAAGAAAGAGGAAAACTATCGATAGTTAAGGTTAGCAACAAAACCAAAAAAATGTAGTAAGATACGGAAACGAGACTTCAAGACAAATACTTGAATTTGAAGTTATATATATATTTATTATTATGGTACATTCGATTCGGTTAACCGTATTAAAGTGCTCGATACATAAATGCAGAGCGTAATAAAAGATATAATAAGTTGGAAAGAATAAAAAAACTACACTATCCATTTCAGAAATGGATAGTGTAGTTTTTTGATTATTTCCAACTTATTATATCTTTTATATTTATTATTATATATATATATATGTATAAATATTATCTTGGTAACAAAGATAATATTTAAGAAAAAGAACTTGAACAGAAACAAAAACACTGTACAACAAGAAAATCTTAATAAAGAAATCGAGTTGAATTGTGTGTTATTGTTGAAATTGAAAGAGATAAAGTTGTCAAAACTCGTGGTTTCCATATATCCAAAAGCAAGTATCAAATATCACCTAAAAACCTCCTTTTTATTAAGGAGTGTATCAAACAGATGATTCAAATGAAAGTTCAAAGAAAACATAGATTTCTAAAAAGATCTAAGTTTTTCAGACAAAACCAAATCTTTAATTCTGATGCTAAGAATTTTTAAAGAGAAGCAGACAAAAGATAAAGATAAAAGATATGCCATCTCTAGAGGAGAGTGGAATGTTTTTGAAAAACACCTGGAGTGAAAACAAAAACTAAAAACAATGAATCGATATTACTCTTGAAAAAATTGTGTTTGCACTTTGAAAATCACAAAAATAGAAATCCCCAGGGATCAATAATCGTAATAACGTTTGGGTTAATACTCTCGGTTGTGGTAATTTAAAATTATATGAAATATTAAATGAAATGTTTAGAACTTCAAATGGCATCCCTGATTGGCTTTGGAAAGGAACCATATACCTCCTAGAGGAAATTAGAAATTTTGAACGCAAAAAACTATAGACCAATAACTTGCCTCAGTACAAACTATAAAATTTTGACATCTGTTCTTACAGAACGTACATAAACCTTTGGAAATTAATAACTTTTCCCTATCGAACAAAAAGGATGCAAGAAGGGTTCATGCGCCTACAAAGATCAGCTTCTTTCATATTTCATCAATGCGTTGATCATGGATAGTTGTAAGTACAAAAATTATAACCTGAGTATGGCGTGGATGGACTTAGAAGAAAGCTTTTGATAGCGTGCCACATAGCTTGATGCTGAAAGTACTTGAATGTCTAAAGTCTCTTCTGTGGTCATCAATTTCTTTAAATCAATTATGAGATAATAAAAGACAACCATATTTTTAAACCATATAGATGGATCACCGAAATCTTGCCTTATTGATATCAATTGTGGAATCTCTTATGGTGACTCTCTTTCACCTTGATGCCTCTATTTCTTCCACTTAACCGAACAGGATGTGGGTACAAAATTGGAAACAAAACGGGAGAACCTTTTTTTCTTTATGGATGAGCTGAAGTTGTTTGCTAAGAACAAAGCAGATAATGGAGATATTATAAAAGAGTTAGATCATAAAGATGTATACAAATATCTTGGTATGTCTTAACCTGGAGGTATCCAGCATCTACCAAGATAGGATGATGAAAGAGGCATAATTCAATTGGAGCTTACTTAATAATCTACAACCATTGGTTTCAACCAGCATCAAGTGTCAACAAATGACTGGAGGCTTTAACTGNTGGAAACAAAACGGGAGAACCTTTTTTTCTTTATGGATGAGCTGAAGTTGTTTGCTAAGAACAAAGCAGATAATGGAGATATTATAAAAGAGTTAGATCATAAAGATGTATACAAATATCTTGGTATGTCTTAACCTGGAGGTATCCAGCATCTACCAAGATAGGATGATGAAAGAGGCATAATTCAATTGGAGCTTACTTAATAATCTACAACCATTGGTTTCAACCAGCATCAAGTGTCAACAAATGACTGGAGGCTTTAACTGTCAACATGAATTCGGAAAAAGAGCCATTCTATTATAAAAGTTAGTCAAAGGCATGTTGAAGAGCTTGGCCTTGAAATTGAAGCTGGTGAAGGTCTACTAAATATGCGAAGAAAGTCAAGAAACAAGCAATAATATAAAGGCCTAAAAGTAGATAAAAGAATATCGAGAAAATAAACCACTAAATGGTCAATATGCTCTGAAAACACGCTGCCCTGATGTTGACCAACCAAAAGGGCATCTCTGGTTACAAATTGCAGGCTTTGAGACTGAGATTGAAAGGCTTCTTATAGCTGCGAATGATCAGAACCTGTACACTTGGAATTTTGAAGCCAATATACATTAAAATGGTGCTGACCCGAACTGTAGGTTATGCCGGAACCTCCCATAAACAATTGGTTACATTGTATCGTTGTTCTGTCTCGGCCAACACTGAATACGAGGTTCAAAATGACCGAGTTTGCCAATATATATACATTAGAAGTTACCCCAGTTCCACTCTTTACCATGCTCTAAAAACTTGTATGTTTATGAAACCCCTCCGATGATTTAGAATGAGAATATCACAATTCCTTGGAATTTTATCATTCAAGCTAACCATAAAATGCAGGCAAACAAACCTGATATTATTGTTAAAAACCATAAAAAACCTCAACTGTTTGATGATTGAAACGACCTATTCTAATAATAAGAATACCTCTGCAAAGGTGTTTAGTAAAATGTCAAAATACAACAACCTTAGAATTGAGATAGAACGTATGAAGCATCTGGAAACAACCGTGGTGCGTATTGTTATTGGAGGATTAGGTGTCATAACTAAAGGCACTGATTCTTAAGTAAATAAAATACCAGCTCATCTTTTTCTGTGTGAAATGCAAAAGATTGTCTTCTATGAAACTGTTTGCATCCTAAGAATAGCACTTTCAATCTATCTTTTTGATTTTTTTGTTTCTTATCTTACTTTCTCATCTTTCTTTTCGTCTTATTAATTTAGAACTTGATTTTTTGCTTCTCTGTGGACCTCAAAAACCAGAGCAGAAGTTTGAACTAAAACTTTCCTTTGTCTCATATATTTTGATAGCATTCTGCTTGGCAATGTATAGGAAAAGCGAAAAGAAAAATGTGATATAAAAATAGTGGAAACTTTTTTTATCGTATATTCAAACAAGTAAAATTACAAACCTCAGTAATCAAGGTAGTTTGCATTGGCTTGCCTACTTCACAAAATTGAATCTTTGATTAAAAATTCTATGAAAATTATAATAGATTAGGGTTTACCCATAGTCAGTTTCTACGACAGAATATATGTATGAAATTTTGTAATTATGTAATTTTTGGTGGAAAGAATTCTTTCATGTCTGTTGTCAATGTTTAAAGCAATGTATATTTAACTGAAAGTAATACAAGATTGCAAAACATGTGATGAGAAGATTTGGAAAGCTAACTCTCGAAAAGGTTGGAATGTAAATCATAAGTTAAAGAACGATATATTTCATATTTCCAACTAATAATTTTATCTAGGTTTGTTACATACCCCACAATCAATTCAAACATGTACAGTTGTTTTTTAGAAGTAATTAGGAGCAAATCAAATCGCAATTCATTTTTTAGTTATAATGGATGGCGATAGGAATTAACAGGTACAGAGATGATGGTACCTCCTTCAAGAGGTTTGAGAGCTCCTGGTAAAAACTGCAAAGCTGAGATGCGTCGCCAAGTATAACGACCTTTCTGATTATTTTGCAGCGGGCGACAGTGTGAAGAAGTAGTTCAAGTCTAAAGCAGAAAAAGCAGATGATTGACTGAGGTTCTTTCCATTGGGATATATTTTCAGAGTTGTAATGGGGTTGCTTACATAATGAATGGTAAAGTTGAAGGTATTTTTGGGAGCTGACTTTGAACTTCAGATCAAATCTGTTAATAGTAGTAGTAGTAGTAATAATAGAAAATAATAATAATAATAATAATAATAAATAATAATAATAATAATAAATAATAATCCTACTACTACTACTACTACTAATAATAATAATACTAATACTACTACTACTACTACTACTACTAATAATAATAAATAATAATAATAATAATAATAATAATAATACTACTACTACTACTACTAATAATAATAATAATAATAATAATAATTATACTAATACTACTACTACTACTTCTACTACTACTACTAATAATAATGCATGGTGCTTTTCATCCCAAGAGTGATACTGACAGGCTGTATGTGAAAAGAAAAGATGGGGGAAGAGGTCTTATAAGTATAGAACGATGTGTTAAAGAAGAGGAGAGTAGTCTGAAAGTGTACGTGGCCAAATCTAAAGAGAAACTTTTGAAGGGTGTAGCCGAATTCGAGAAATTAAATGCAAGTGAACTTGAGGAGGTTAGAGATCTTAAGGCAAGAAATGAAAACAAAGCAAAAGATACATGGAATGAAAAGAGAATGCATGGACAGTTTGTCAGAGACCTGACAGACGATGTGGATAAGGTGAAGACTTGGGAATGGTTGTCAAAATGTGATTTGAAGGTTGGTACAGAAGCCTTGATTTGTGCAGCACAAGAGCAATCCATCAGGACAAATTATGTGAAGTATCACATTGATAGAACGGCT
>RDPX01000523.1:349082-367296 GCA_003991215.1 Morbakka virulenta | reverse complement strand
TACTGTGTATTTTTTAGAGCACAGAGCAAAGGCTAAACCGAAACATTGGCCTTGAAAATAGACAAAGAGATAAAGGGAGAAAGTCTACTGTGCTATTGTAGGTTGCTTTATTAAACTGAAATACCAACCATTTTTCTCGATTGCGCTGTTGATTCTTTCTTTCTTCTCATTCAACACTCGATAAACATTTTCACTATCGTTTCAGGTATACTGTTTCATCATGTTTTGTGAATTTGGTCTATAGGGCAATTATTTACCAGCCTTCCGGGTAATCATTGATTTTTTTGAGTCACGTGACTAAATTTCATTGGTTTATCTGCCTAACCGCCAATTTTAATGTCAAACAAGCGCTATTTTCAGATACCAGTTCACGGTGAAACATGGCTGGCCATGAGTGAGGTCGATTTTATACCTTAAAAAGGCCAATAAAACACACAAAAAGTGTGTTACTAGAAAAGAGACCATAGGACTTTGCACTTTCAGCAATACTTTCTTAAGCTTGACTTTTCTTAGTAGTCCTTGTTTATCACTTTCAATTTAATTTATTGTGTATTTTAAGTTTGTTTGGAGCTATGTCTTGTGGTTAATGCAACTGGACAGTAACCAAGAGGTTCCGGCTTTGGTTTCCCGAGCTTCAAAACCAAAGGCATCTAGCTGTTTATTCCTAGTTGAATCAAAAAATTTCATTATGTGGCCACCGTCCTAGCCTAAATATGCAAAAAGTGTATGAGGAGTTTATTTACTTTTAGGCTAATGTTAGGTTCTAAAAGTATTTCTGCCATTTTTTGTACTGTAATTCAATAGGTCATACGTTGTTGGTGTATTCCTGTCATTGATATAAATCGCGAACTCTAGGGGTTTTCTGCTCATTTTTCTAACTTTCTGTAATTTTGCTTCTTCTTTGATTTTGCAAACCTAAAAATGTTATCATTGTTATCGTTTTTACCATTATGCCAATTTTTATGCTAATGTGGCTCTTACAGCTTTTTTGACTGCGTTGCATGCTCTTTTCATCTCAGCGAGGTCCCTGCTGACTTTTTTAGTGTCTCCCGTAATAATTTCTTCTTCTATTTTCTGTGGTCTACCTCTACTACTTGCCCTGCTATTTACATCGCTTTGGATTTCCTGCTCCAATTATTCTCACCCATTCTTTTCTCTAAACTATAGTAGACTTCTCTCTTGCTTGCATTCTCAAATAATTTCTATTTTTTATCTGCTCCTAGATTGAGTTTTAATAAACCAATTACTTAATATCAAGTTACACGTCTTCCTTATCTCTCTCATATTATTTTTTCTAGTCAGAAATACTGTCTATGACTGTCTATGTCTATGGCTATGCCTATGTCTGACTACCATGCAACTTAACTTCTGCCTTCATTCATTCAGTCATTCAATCATTCATTCATTCATTCATTCATTCAGTCAGTCAGTCAGTCAGCGGATGAATGTCGTGCGTTGCGCGTTGACGATCATGGTCTTCCTCCTACTGCTCTTTTCATTCGCACTGAGCATATCAAGTTCGTACCAGATGTGTTCTATTCATCTTGCATCTAGTTTTGCTTTAGTTAACATGAATGGCATTAGCGAAATACGTGACAGTTGACACTTTTTGATTAATTTGAATGTGAAAGTAAATGAAGAAAATTTGTTAACTGTTTTGATTTCTTGGAAATTGTTATATTTGTTTTGCTAGAGTAAACCGTTTGAATATTTAAATGGCATGCATTGGCCCAATAACATTTTTTATACCCCTATTTTTTTTAGAAATGGGCTTGAATTTCAGTACCAGAAAACAGCAAAGTCGCTTTGTTTAAAGAGATTAGATATTGATAATCTGACAAAAGAATATGAAATGAAACTGAAGAAGAAAGAAGTAAGAGTTTACTTGCGACTCTCTTGATTGCGTACCAAACTCTAGAATTGTTAAGTGTATTTAATAAATTAGTTAAAATGCAAACTTGTCCATGGAGAATAACAGGTATTAATAACTAAAATACACATCAAACTGACTTTTGTGTCCTAAAAGTACAATCAATGGTTTATTGCATTTTACAATTCTTCCATCAGGCCCAACGTTGATTCGAAGTCATTTTTACCAAGTTACATATACTGTGCACATATAATTTTCTGTTCAAAATATATATGTTTTATGTAATGCAGAAATAATATTGTTATTTTTATGATAAATAAGCCTGGTGAGAGTATGTCATAGGTGCATGCCTAGAAAATACATAACATATGAGGTATTAAAGTTGATATACTATTCGACAAACAGGCCCTATGTGCTATATGGTACAATCTTTATTCATTTCATGTTGTTTTTAAACTCTCTTACCTTACCTTACCTTACCTTACCGGGGTGTTATCTCAAAGAGGTCGGCTGTCATGGTCCCCCATACTTGTCTGGCCAGTGCCAGTTTAACACACGTGTTGATGTTTTTCTTCATCATATCAGCAATGTTGCCTGTTCATGTGGTCCTTTTTCATCGTCTTCCTCCCTTACCCTCAAATCTCTCTACCGAATTAAATTCCATGACACGCAGTTTCACACACTTTTCCCCTGCATATTTTTATTTATTTCCATTGGCCAGTTCCATGTATTCAGTCTTATAGTAATCCCCTACTTCTCCTTGTTTTTTTATCCAGTTTATCTTACAAAGCAGTATATATGCACTGTCACTCATATTTGTATCCGCGCCAGTTACTTGGTTAATTCGGTGCTGAATGCACTAGCAGGTGGAATGGTATTTAGTGAAGTAGATTTTTCCCCATTTTTGCCGACAGACCCCCCTTCCACACACGTCTATGATTTTTTGCCAACAGATCCCCCCATTCTTCTATGTTACTACCGTGCCATAGTAAAGAAGCCCCTATGTAAAAGAGCGAAATGATACATAGCCTATCATTCTGAACATTTCCTTCCATAACAATTTCATTAAGTGGGATAATGTGAGTGGATCAAGATAAAAGATTAGACTCGCAAAAACCAGAATTCGTGTGTAAGTCGTTTATACTGTTGAAGCTTCAAGTGAAAAGCTCTTGCAGGAGTTACCTAATGATGATCTCGTGGTCTCCAGGTCAGACTGCCTTCTTGGTTTGAACGAGATCTTGAACAGAGCAACGGTCTCTTTGATGAAGCTGACTATGTGAAGTTTTTTATTTATTAAGAGGTGTAATAGGTTAAACTAATCTTCTCTTCTCTGGGAATACAATACCAAATATATGAAATTTATCGAAATTTTGCATTCCCAATAAGGCAGGATGGGGTACAAAGCATAGTATGCTCATGCATATACCGCCTAATATAGAATGCTGTTTACCACCAATNTTCTCCAGGTCGTACTTCCTTCTTGGTTTGAACGAGATCTTGAACAGAGCAACGGTCTCTTTGATGAAGCTGACTATGTGAAGTTTTTTATTTATTAAGAGGTGTAATAGGTTAAACTAATCTTCTCTTCTCTGGGAATACAATACCAAATATATGAAATTTATCGAAATTTTGCATTCCCAATAAGGCAGGATGGGGTACAAAGCATAGTATGCTCATGCATATACCGCCTAATATAGAATGCTGTTTACCACCAATCCGTGATTTTATCGAGGAAGATCTCTAGGTGTTTACTTACCATGGCCAAAAAGAACTTCAATGTCGTTGGGAAACATGAACTATGCCCTACTGAAGGTTAAGATGCTATTTTCAATTTTAGGGATTCCCAATCATCGAGTAATTATTGTTTTATATTTAAAAATACTGAGGATATTTGAACATATCGTATTCATATATTTTTCAGTTGATGACTATCATCAATTATATATGTAGATATATATTTATTTATAGGACTGCTCTGCCGTTACCGTTGACGTCCAGAATAAGCATTATGTAGTAGTGTTTCAATTTTTTTCCTGCAGGATGAAGAATTTGAATTGAAGAAAAAGCTGGCCGAATTATCGATAAGTCTTAACATGGAATCTCAGAAACACAGGAAACAGAATAGCGATCTCCAAAGGTATATTTTTGAAATAAAGGCTATGCAAGAAATGTGATGAAAGAACATTATCCTTCCACTACTTACTGTGGAAGGATCTCTGCTTTCGTTTCTTTTTAGACAGTTACATCTCAATGGAATGTGGACACTTGTCACTTGTCAACGTTTGATAGCTGAAGTATTTTGCTTGATATTAGCGGCAAAGTAGTTGTTTTAATGAAGATAATGAATTGGTTTCTTCAGAATTAATGTTTAGGTTACATGTGTAATAAATTTTAATCTCTAATGTGTGGTAAGTAGTGCTAACATTCCTATCTTTGAATTAAGTAAACAACTGGCATATTTCCGCGTCTACTATGCTGGGTAATGTTTTAGTTCTTATTTTGAAAATATGTGCTAGCAAATGTTTTCTTGTTTTTAACAGAACGCAGAATTAATTTTACTGTACTGGGGCGTTTTCCTGTCTGCTTTTACAGATCGTGTGTACTCTGTTTAGGTATACGGCGTTTTCATGTTTTTTTTCCTGTTTGTACAATTCTAGGGACAGGGTAGCAACAGCCTCACAAGATGTACAGGTATGTTATTTTTTTAAAGTGTCGTTGCTCTTATAAGCAGTTATTAATGAATAAATACATCAGATTTCGCTAGGATGAGCACATTTATTTACTATACACCTGTATTCCTGTTTGCTTCGACAGACTAATGTACCTTCGACCTGATTATATTACCTTTAGGTACTTTTCGAGATGTTCCTCTCTCCCCTTCGGGTAATAAAAATTATGTCACATTTCCAACGTACCACAGGCACGTTCGCTGAGTTTGTATGCATTCTTCTTCTTCTTCGAGTGTCAGGTCTGAAACAGACATCGACGACGCTAACGCGCTAAATCTTCTTGTTGGCTGTCTTTATCAGTTCCGCTTTCGTTATTGTATTTTGCGTTGTCGATTAATTAAGACTGCCCATGAATGTTATTCTCTTTCTGCCCCTGTTTTTCTTCCTTTCTATCTTGCCACATTGCATTTTCTTTTCAACCTACCTCGTCTTTCCTACATACGTGCCCCAGAAATTCAAGCTGTCTATTTTGGATTGTTTTCATGTGTGTTTTCACCTCCTTCTTTGATTTCTTCTCCATCCATGATACCTTTAGCATCCTTCCTGGGAATCACATTTCAACTGCCGCTAGTCTTCTTTCCGCATCCTCTCTAAGAGTCCAGCTTTCGCATTCATACCGCATTATGGACCATGCAAATGTCTTCAGTGCTCTGATCTTCGTATCATTTCTAATGTTCCTGTTGACAAAGATTGTTCTCAAGTTGTTGAATGTGTCTTTTGACATTGCAATTCTGCTTGTTGTTTTGGACAAACATTTTGCATCTGATGTTATTGTGCTTCCAAGATCTCGAAAACTGTTCGCCTGTTGTATTCTTTTACCTGAACACTCGATCGTACAAACAGGTGCTGTTGCTCGCTTTGATATAACCATACATTCAGTTTTTTTGGTGTTCAATTCCAGGCCTCTCTGTCTGCCTTTTCCCACTATTTTATCCAATATTTTTTGAAGTCGGCAATCAGCACAGTGTCGTCAGCGTATCAAAGGTCTTTCAGGTCTTCACCCCCAACTTTGATACCATCCATTTCGCGAATGTTAGGCAGTATCATCTCACTATAGATATTAAAAAGATCCGGTGATGTTACGCATCCCTGTATTACACCTCGATGGATTGGTTGTATGCATACTATAAACACTACTTAGATTGCGCCTTGAGGCTATGTTGATTGCTACGTTTCGACAGAAGGTTCTTTTCAGATCTAAGGTAAACTTTAAGTGGACTAAAAAATAGAAATATGTTTACGTGTATTGCAGTTATCATCACAACGCTTTTGTATAAAGTATGGTAATTGACCAAGAGGCATTCACCAAATAAAAAGTAAGATAAGGACTAGTTCATAGGGTACTTTCGACTCTTGTGACAAGAAATGTTGAAGCAAAACGTTTTAGCCAACATGACCAGATTGACTTGATAAAGACCATGATTGTGAAAATACTATTTTCTGTCAATTCATATGCCAAGGACAGAAAATACATAGGGAATCATTTCTTTAAAGCTTTTGGCTCTTTAATAATGTTGACATCTCACACTATGAGTAAAGACTCGACGAACCTATTCATGTTTGTCGTCATTGTTGTCATTTTTCTCGTTCTTAATCACATTATCATTATCGCTATAGCTTTAATGATCAACATCAGTCATCTTGACTATGATCTTCATCCTTCTTTCGTTATCGCTATCAGGCAAACATCAAACAACAGTTATATTTTCTTTTACCAATACACTCTGTCTGCCTCAGTCTGCTTCTAACTTGGTTCATTCCAGTCTCACTTTATGCATAGAATAACCTTATGAAATTATGGTCCTGATTTAAATTAAAGTAGATTCTAAAACAAGCCCCTGAAGACAACCACTGTCATCAGAAAACGTCATGGAAGCAGAACTAGTTACGAACGCTGTCAAGGACTATATTTTTGCAAGGCGATTATTTTTTTTCTAGGTAATTACTGCAGGTTTATATTTGAACAGTGTTATTATTTGTTATATATTTCGATTGGAGAAAGTTATTTGATAGAAAATTTCCGGTTTTCAAAATCTTGTTAAATAGCGCCCCCGAAAGTACCCTTTATTTCCCNAGATCTAAGGTAAACTTTAAGTGGACTAAAAAATAGAAATATGTTTACGTGTATTGCAGTTATCATCACAACGCTTTTGTATAAAGTATGGTAATTGACCAAGAGGCATTCACCAAATAAAAAGTAAGATAAGGACTAGTTCATAGGGTACTTTCGACTCTTGTGACAAGAAATGTTGAAGCAAAACGTTTTAGCCAACATGACCAGATTGACTTGATAAAGACCATGATTGTGAAAATACTATTTTCTGTCAATTCATATGCCAAGGACAGAAAATACATAGGGAATCATTTCTTTAAAGCTTTTGGCTCTTTAATAATGTTGACATCTCACACTATGAGTAAAGACTCGACGAACCTATTCATGTTTGTCGTCATTGTTGTCATTTTTCTCGTTCTTAATCACATTATCATTATCGCTATAGCTTTAATGATCAACATCAGTCATCTTGACTATGATCTTCATCCTTCTTTCGTTATCGCTATCAGGCAAACATCAAACAACAGTTATATTTTCTTTTACCAATACACTCTGTCTGCCTCAGTCTGCTTCTAACTTGGTTCATTCCAGTCTCACTTTATGCATAGAATAACCTTATGAAATTATGGTCCTGATTTAAATTAAAGTAGATTCTAAAACAAGCCCCTGAAGACAACCACTGTCATCAGAAAACGTCATGGAAGCAGAACTAGTTACGAACGCTGTCAAGGACTATATTTTTGCAAGGCGATTATTTTTTTTCTAGGTAATTACTGCAGGTTTATATTTGAACAGTGTTATTATTTGTTATATATTTCGATTGGAGAAAGTTATTTGATAGAAAATTTCCGGTTTTCAAAATCTTGTTAAATAGCGCCCCCGAAAGTACCCTTTATTTCCCCAAACTACCCTGAATAGAGCTGATTTCCACTAAATTTGAAAATTGAATTACCAGGAAAATTTCTGATTGTTATCTTGCTACTCCACCCAAAGTAATTTTTAATTTACGGAAAATTTTTCGTTTATCTTCCTTTATCTTTAACACAAAGGATATCTTGCTTGCCATAAATTTAAGTATAGTTGTTTATGAGTTTAAGTGCCGGTGTGAAGCCAGGTACGTGGGCATCTTTAAGATAAATCAGTAGAATAAAACAACACGTTACCAGTATTTATGCAGAAAAACTGTCAATGAGTTTATCCAAAAACACAATTCAAAAGTATACGCAAAATAGTTAATTGTGATTCAGCTATAGCAAAACATCTGTTGGTAAACGGTAAATGCAGTAAAAATTTAGAGTTAATACAGTTCAGCAGAGCTAGATCTCCCTTGATGTAGGAGCACTGGAACCAAGTCATATTCAACTTTCATCATCTCCTCTTTGTAAACAAAAAGAAGTTGTGTCTAGTCTTCATTTATTTTAAATAGCCAGTCACAAAAAGTGGCGGGCCTTTAGCAATCCGTTTTATTTTGTTTTTCTTCATGCAAACACAAAATTGATAGGTCAGTGTCTGTTAGGAGCTCGTAAAATCCCTCATATGTTAATGAAATTACACGTAGCTCAGTTTAGGAACGTAATGAAATTCTAATTGCTAATACAGCCATTGTAGTCCTAGTCATTAGTGTAATCATTACTATTATTGGTATTATTAAAGTGATAATTTTTGTTATCCATATCAGTATTCTGTCTTTTTTCATTCAGCCTTCTTCTCTAGGGTCTGGGTCAATTGCTTGGCTCATCTACCTCATTCTACCACATTTTAATGTTGCCGTCTCTTCTGGTGCAGTATTTGTTCTCGTTCTTTTGGCCAAGATCATGTGTGGAGCTCTGGTCTCTCCTTGGTCGGGATAAAAGGCTCAACCATCTAGGACAGGTGGTCTCGAAATGCTTGAGCACTGGCTGAAGGCCAACCCAAGGGGAAAAGCCGTCCCACGGACGGTCCTCGAGGGGCGATTGGTATGCCATCATATTGTGTTCTCTTGCGTGCTTTCTGTTCCACTTTTTCTTGATTTGTTGCTTCTTTCGGGTCTTTCGTAGATGGGAATCTGTGAAAGACAAAAATGGAACCAATGTCTACCAAGGGTGCCATGAATGAAAGACCCAGTATTTGTTATGTTCTTATTTAAATGTATTTGAATTCATGTCATCATAAACATATTTTTTCCATTATGATGATCATTAGCATATCTTTTCTCATCGGCTGTAACGGACAAGGATCTCAGTAATGCTATCACTTCTAGCGTAGAAAAGCAAAGTATTATCCTTGTTACAAATTTCACATATGTGTATCATACTTCCCCCAACAAAACGCAACAACCTTGACCCCTTCCTGTATCTGAAGTCAGAAGTAAAACTGTCTTCATTTTGCCTTACTTATGATTGAAAATTGGCCGGCATTCTGTCTGTCTGTCTGTCTGTCTATCTATCTATCTATCTATCTATCTATCTATCTATCTATCTATCTATCTATCTATCTATCTATCTATCTATCTATCTATCTATCTATCTATCTATCTATATATATATATATAAGATATGATAAGTTGGAAAGAATCAAAAAACTACACAGTCCATTTCGACAAGCCTGTTTCGTGATTTTATTCACTCTTCAGGAAATTTCCTGAAGAGTGAATAAAATCACGAAACAGGCTTGTCGAATGGACTGTGTAGTTTTTTGATTCTTTTGATTCTTTCCAACTGAGTATATCTTATATTACGCTCTGCATTTATGTATTGAGCACTTTAATACGGATAACCGAATCGAAAGCTTTATATATATATATATATAATTTTGCATTTTTAATCCTCCTTGGTGGGTTGAATTGGATCCTTTTGAAATATTTAGGCATGAATTTGACGAAATTTTGCATGACCTTGTTGAACTGGGGAGCCTAATTAGGATGGTGATGATTTTATTGATATTATCGTGGACACTAGATCTATATAATTTGTTGTCAACGATCACAAGCACACACACATACATATATATATAAATATATATATTTAATGAATAAATAAATTATATATATATTAAATAAATAAATTATATATATAATATTTATTTATTTATATATTTATTTATATTTATATATATTGATTGATTTATTTAGGACCACTGAGAGGAAAATGAAACGTCTTTGAAAAATTTTTTTCTTAGCAAAAGTTGGATAGGTAAAACGGCAGACATTCACTTCAAATACAAGAAACTTAAATATTTAAGATAAAAACTAGGTACCCTTAGATTTTGTTTAGACTGTTTCATTGAAAAGGACACAATGATGGTTGGCATTAAAAGAATCAGAGGAAACTAGCATTAGTATTGACGACAGGTATTGAATTGCTGGTCACATCTTAACAGAACAGCAAATCACTTATGAGAGATCACTACCAGCTGTATGCACAATAAAATGAATATATTATTGGACTAAAGACATATTGGTAAAATTTCTGAAATAAAGCCCAAAACAAATATCGTGGGTGTGTCACATGACTAATAATAATTAGAGACACCAAGAAAATTGTTTAAAATTAACTTGAAAATGTTTTTTACTTTATGGATACCTTGAATTTCCCTCTGCGCTGCCATTGATATAAGTAAATTTATATACAGGCTTAAAAAGTAATGCAGTAGCTTTAAGTTTGAAGCTCACGAAATCGTAAACTGCTTTCTTTATTTGACTTCTATGCTACCTTTAATGTTTTAGGAGAGAAATAAAAAAGAACAAGAGTTAAAGGAGGAATTGAGGTGATAAGACTGTTTCACATTTTTATTTTTGAATATATGACTATGCCTTATTGAATTTACTTGAATTATCAACATAGAAATTCAGTGAGGTTAGAATGATGCGATGCAAAATATTGTTAGCAAGTTGTGATCTCTATCCTCTAGCATTATCAAGATGAGCTATAGCTGTTAGAATGTATGTCACATAAATGAATGTATATATTTGTAAAATCCTAAACAAATCCAAGTACTGACTGCAACGTAGTGGTACCGGTTTTATGTTTTAATCAACATCCCAGTGCCGGTCATTAATGCAAATGCGGCTCAAATGTTCGCGTCATCAGTGCCGCCGTTTTAATGTATCTGAGGAGTGATTATGGCAAAGTTTAAAGTTCAACAACCAGCTCTTTACGTGCTTGATATTTTACTTAAACGAGCCTAAAAAACTCGTTCATTTGGCTTGTGTTCTAGGCAGCAATCTTAGCATGCACATGTTGGGCAAGTTGAGTTTGAATCTCTTTTGTTTAACGTCGTGGTTTTTTTTTGAGGAGCCGTGGCTTAATGGTTAGTGCAACTGCAACGTAACCAAGAATTCCAGGTTCGATTCCCTGAGCGGCGAGTCTAGAAATTCACAAAAAAATTCATCATGAGCAGACCACTTCACAGTATTTAACAGGTTGTAAATGTCAATCGTTTCGGTTTTGTTGCGCATTTGAAGTCCCGCTGTAGCAGATCATTTTGTTTGACTCATTCTTTTGGCACTAGAAGCAAATGCTTGGTATTGTACCTGGTGTGGAGTTTTGAGTGATTTTATTACCATCACTATGGTGGAGCAAGAGGAGCCGTGGCTTAATGGTTAAATTGTTAGTCCAACTGCACCGTAACCAAGAATTCCGGGTTCGATTCTCCGAGCGGGTGACTTTGGAAATTCGCAAAAGAAAAGGCCATTGGTTGGCGTCAGGAAGGGCATCCGGCCAAGAAATTCTTCACTGCCAAATCCAAGTCCCTATGAAGGGCACCGTCTAAGTTTGGAATGGTATCGATAATTAGACTGGTTTGGGTTAGCAGTGCCACTTACAGGGCATCACTCATTGTTAGAGTACTTGTTGCAAGTTCCTTTAGTGATGGTACAAGAACTAAGCTACCAGAAGCTCGCCTATCAGTAGTAACGATTTTTGTAAATGCATAAGAGCCAAACAATGCATAAGAAGGGTAAAGGTATGGAGCTTTGAGGGAAAGGAAGGGATAAAGTATGCCAAGAGATCTAAGTCATTTGATGAAGGAGGGCATTCAAAAGCTAAAATGGCCCACATTGTAGCCGTCCGAGGAAAAACTGCAGTCATAGAAAGATTTATAGGAGGGACAAACGCTGCAATAGGACGAAGACATTGAAGGAAGGAGTCGCTTGTATCCAAAGAAGGTAGTTTAAGGTGATTTGAACAACAAATAGTCTGACAATACTGGCCTTAATAGGCAATACTGGCCTTAATGAGGCACGTGTTTATTCCGAAGTTATTTCCTTCGTTGTCTAAAAGTCGACACTTGGATGTGTGGTGTTTACATAAATTTTCCTTCTCTCTGTTAAAGAGGTAAGGTCAGTGATACATTGTCTGTTACCTCTCTTTTTCTTTTCTGAATGTCAGTGAGAAAGTGCCAAGTGAAATACAAACGAATAACTACTTAGTATTATTGTGCCAGTGTGCATGTGTGTGTGAGGATGTATGTTTGTATCGATCTGCAGACCAAAGGCAGTAGTTATTTGCTTTCTTGTTATTAAGACACTGTCACGTTTAGTTTCATCATTCTTTACTTCAAGACCTCTTTTAACTTTATATTGTAAGCATCTCGCGGTTTAATTCCAGCAAATTTTTATTGAGATTAAATGGGCGTATGATATTTAGAGTTGGAAATTTCTCTAAACGTATTTGTTTTTGTGTTGAAATCAGTTCTGGGTTTTTATGAATTACAGCAGCAATACATTTTGTTACTGTGTAAGAAGCCTGTGTACTTGTAAGACAATACCTCCACAACTGCATTTAATTACTGAGTAATAAAAATAAGTACTTGAGTTAGTACAAAATCTAGCAACGGACTTCTTTTTGTAATTGTGTGCAGGGTAGAATATATATATATATATATATATACGTATGAACTAAAAAGTATGAATGTTCAACTATCAAAAAAATTATATTGCAGGGTAGAAACCCCCCCCCAACCCCAAGCTTTATGCTTTCTTTCGAATATGGTTGACATTGCAGAATACCTTTTTTATTTAAGGCTTAGTACGAAATTGACTTTGTATCGGTAGAGGCTTAGAATTTTTTTTAGGGAAGATTAGCTTTAGATTAGAAGATTAGATTTGCTATAGAATCCAGTTGATGCCTATTGCATAGTCTAGGAAACTACCGTACAATTTTAACAGACTTCCTTTTAAATTTAGGTGTTCAATGGAATTGGCTATTCAGAAAGAGAGAAATAAAATGGAAACAGAGCAGCAACTTAACCAAAAAGTGGGAGAAATAGCTGCAGTGTTACGAGAAGGTATTTTTGACAGACGTTTTAATTGCTATGATATAGTTATTATGATAAGTTTTATTTTGTCACTGTAAATATAATTTTTTCAATACACAGCGACAGTGCTATGAGCATCGCAATATATTGCAACAGTTGTAAATAAATTATTAAACCTCATTTTGAAGTAGCTTTGTAGATACAGCTGGTAAAAGCAGATGGAAAGCGTCAAGTGGTCTTTCACAACTTTGCTGCTTTAAAAAAATATTTTTTTATTACAAGCTTAGTTATAAATACCACTTAGTTTACTATCATCTGTACATTTTCTATCTTCATGCACTGGTCTTTTATTTTTCCTAAATGAAAAATGAATCTGACATTGTCATCGTTTTCATCTCTTGTTTGTGTACATTCTGAATAGAATTGAAGGTCGAACTGAATTCGTAATTTTGTCTGAGGTAAATCTGCCTTTCAAACCTTTTGACCCACTTAAAATGCAGAGTAGAACCACACCCAATGAGCTAGGTTTCCATGAATAAATAGCAGTAAGCAGCATGAAACTGTTTGTGCCATTTAGCTGGTTGATAAGATATAAGGCTGTCCTAGCTGAGATATTGTTTTTGTTTAATATATTATTAGATTTTGTTTTATAATATACTCTTTCTCGTGGGTTCTACAGTTCAAACTCGTTTTGCAGGTGGTATAAAAAGCATGAATGTGTATTGTTTTGTTTCTCGCAAGGGTCGTCAAGTTAATGGGTTTAAAAATAATTGTATATCGGTGTTGCGAGCGTTGTACGTTCATAACTCCGTGAAAGTGGCAACACACTGTTACCATAATAACATATCCGTTGCCGGCTGCTTTACTATTTTCAACTCTGACCACAACCATTAAATGCCACTAGTTTCTGCATGTAGCGATCTTTATTATACATTTTATCCACTTTGGAATTGTCCATATTAGCATTCCCACATGTTTAAGTTGGCTTGGTTGATTAGAATAATAAACGTTTGTAGAGTTTCCTCTGAAGCTTCTCTGCATAGTTTTAAATGGCAGTTAAATATTACTTTAAATATTCAACTTCTTCATAACGAGCAGACCAATTCACGGTATGTAACAAGTTGTAAATGTCAATCGTTTCGGTTTTGTTGCGCATTTGAAGACCCGCTGTAGCAGATCATTTTGTTTGACTCATTCTTTTGGTACTAGAAGCAAATGCTTGGTATTGTACCTGGTGTGGAGTTTTGAGTGATTTTATTACCATCACTATGGTGGAGCAAGAGGAGCCGTGGCTTAATGGTTAAATTGTTAGTCCAACTGCACCATAACCAAGAATTCCGGGTTCGATTCTCCGAGCAGGCGATTTTGGAAATTCGCAAAAGAAAAGGCCATTGGTTGGCGTCAGGAAGGGCATCCGGCCAAGAAATTCTTCACTGCCAAATCCAAGTCCATGTGAAGGGCACCGTCTGAGCCCCAGTTACTGGGGGGAAATGACGTTAAAAGCAAAAATATGTAAAAAAAAAGTAGTGGAGCAACTTGGTAATCTTTACATTAACACGCAGAAATGTAGCAGTAAAACTGGCGTTATCTATTTAGAAACATACCAACTTGAGGAACCCCACAAAGAGTTTTCGAAATGAATTTACAACGACGCAATGATATTACTTGTTTGCCGTCCACTGGGATAGCAAAAGGCTTATCACGTCTCAAAACAGATACGAATAGCAACAACACCAGCATTACTTAGCATTGGTAGACCCAAGCTCACGTTCTTCTCAACAGAACACACATTGTAAAAGCGAGCCAGCAGGACAAATTATCTTATTATAATTATTATTATTATTGTATATTTATTATTATCTTATTATTATTTTATTATTAATGTTATTATATTATTATTGTATTATTTGAGTTCATTTTACACCAAAATAGTTTTTGGTGGACTTGTCTTGAAGTTTCAGTGGCAACAAGACTCCCGAGAGCTCCAAGACTTTCCTTATGATCCCGGCTATGTTCAACAACACGGTGGTCTGCATGGTTTTAATATTATTATAATTATAATTATAATTGTTATTATTATTGTTATTATTATTATTATTATTATTATTATTGAAATATTTCTTTACGTATGCGTTTTAGTACTATTACCTACCAGGTCACCCCAGTGACATGCATCAGAAGGTCCTATGAGACATGACATGAACATTGAAGGGACGATTGACATATTACAAAGAGTATAAAAATAATTATGACAAGTAAGTAAAAGCATCTTTGGCACGAATATTAAAAGACGATTGTTGTATTACCAAAAATTATGAAAAGTATAAAATATTTGTAAAAAAGCTGTATGAAAAACCCAGAAATGTTTATGATTTTTACGGTATCAANATAATTATAATTGTTATTATTATTGTTATTATTATTATTATTATTATTATTATTATTATTATTATTATTATTATTATTGAAATATTTCTTTACGTATGCGTTTTAGTACTATTACCTACCAGGTCACCCCAGTGACATGCATCAGAAGGTCCTATGAGACATGACATGAACATTGAAGGGACGATTGACATATTACAAAGAGTATAAAAATAATTATGACAAGTAAGTAAAAGCATCTTTGGCACGAATATTAAAAGACGATTGTTGTATTACCAAAAATTATGAAAAGTATAAAATATTTGTAAAAAAGCTGTATGAAAAACCCAGAAATGTTTATGATTTTTACGGTATCAAATTGAGAGTGCTTTTCGAAGAATATGAGCAGTATCTGTCAGGACAATTTTCAGGATTTCTTGTACTCTATGCTTTCCAGGTATTTTCTCTGTATGTTTTTGAGTCCCCTTCCTAAGCATCCTTAGTGCCCCGACAATGACTGGAACAGTTCTAGCTTGGACTTTCCACATTTTTTGAATTTCTTTCTCCAGGCCTTGCTTAACTTTTCGAATTCTTTAACTGAGATGTTTTTATCACTTGGCACACTCATGCCAATTAAAGTCCACGTTTTGTTTTTCCTATCTTTAATTATAATATCAGGACGGCTGGCCTGAATCGTCCGATCAGTTTTGATCGGAAAGTCCCACTGAACAGTAGCATTTTCACCTAACGTGACTGGTAGTGGATGGTGTTGATACCAATTGGGATTGGTTTCAATACCAAAATGTTCGCATATACCCAGTGGAGATACTGCCCAACAGGGTCGTGGCATTGATATCCTCATTCGAAACAAGTGCTGGTCATCCGAATAAAAGGTGATCTATTGTTTCCATGTGCTGGCCACAGAACCGGCACTTTCTTCAGTTTGTTTGCTTGGTAATTCCGAGTAAATAAGTTTTGGTCCTATGCTTTGATGATGAAGCCTTCCGTCGCTGCCTTAAGTCCTGCATGAGTTGCATCTTGATTTACATCAGCATCTTGGCTTCGGATACCATACTGTTCGTGCAGAACTTTCTGGCTCCAGCGATCGGCAAGCTGTTCCTGTCCTCTCCTTTTAGTATTCATTTTAACTTTCTTCGCAGTTACTGTAACTTAACTTAACGTCCATCTTCATCTTCTTCGGTTATTTCTACACCTAATTCGTTTTTCAATTTTGGGATTCTTTGTAAACCGAGTGCAATTTTTTACTCGATTCATGCCTGCTTACTAGTTTTAACTTCCAACTGTCGTGGTTTTATGAGACATTTCAAGTTGTATGAGTCCACGCCCCCCTTCGCATCTAGATAGAAAGAGACGATCAGCATCTGCTTTTATAAGCAGATGCTGATGATCAAGTGGTATGCTGATGCAGCATACCACTTGATGTGAATATTTTTCTAGTTTTACAGTCAATACGTTTAATGTCAGGACTGTCCAGTTTATTATATTGTAGCAATGTTGTACAACTGATACAGCAAGGTTGTTAATTGCCTCAATTCTGTTTTTTGAGTTAAGCTCGATTTTAAGCAGTTATCTAGCTCTTCGGTAGTATTCCTTGCGGATTTTCTCCTTCATTACAGCGTGGTTAACCCCCTTGCCTTTATTTACTTCCAAATATTTGTACATTTCCTCAGGATCATGTTCTCTAATTGTCGTCTCTGGGTCGATATCTATGGATGAGGTTTTCGCTAGTCTTCCTCGTGAGAATGTAGCTTTTTCGCACTTATCGAAGCCGAATTCCATCCAAATGTCATTACTGAACTGCCTAATGGTAATTAGCAATCCTTCTAGTTGTTGATCACTTTTTGCGAAAAGTTTCAAGTCATCCATATAGAAAAGGTGGTTAATCTGCTTGTTATAGGCGTTATTACGTTCGTTGGACAAGGGGATAAGCGATATGCAGAAAAGAAGTTGGGAAAGAGAGTCTCCTTGGAAGATACCACGTTTGATTTTGATAGGGTTAGATTTAATAGTCTCAGCGTCGTGGGAGAAGAAATGAGAGGTATTCCACTTTGACAACTTTTCTTTAAAAATTTTATAATTATTGGTGAGATCTTGTACATTTCGAGGCTTTTAATACTCGAATCATGCGGAACACTATCAAAAGCTTTACGATAATAAATCCTTGCTGTGCTTAAGTTCTTACTCTTTCTCCTGCAGTCCTCTAGAATTGTTTTGTTGATTAGAAGCTTATCCTTGCATCCATATGAATTACTTTTGCAGCCTTTTTGTTTCTGAGGAAGAATCAAGTTTTGCTCAAGGAAGTTATACATTCTGTCACTGATTACTGATATTGAAATGTTATAGGTTCTGGTCAAGCACGTAATAGGGCGATAGTTCGAGTTCTTAGTATCGACTGATTTCAGGAGAATATATGTGTTGCCTTGTGTTATCCAATCCGACAAGGCTTCTATTGTAGTGACGATTTCATTAAAAGATGCCGTTAGGTGTTCTTGAGTGTTCAGCCAGAAATTTGGAATCTTATCTAATCCTGGGGATTTCTACTTCTCCGATTTTTCTATGCCCAGGCGCATTTCCTCGATCGTAATAGGTTTCCACTGTTGCACTTTGACCTCACTCATCCTTTCATTCTCTCTACCTATCCAAGTAGCTTCCTATTTGCAGGTTTTTTCCTTAGCCCAGATGCCATTCCAAAACTCTTCCACGTCCTTGTTCTCAGGTGGCTCCTTTACATCAATCTTACTCTTTCCAATTTCCCTCTAGAACTTTTCTAACTTTTTGAAGACCTTGTTTTGTCTATAGAACTTATTGCCTTTATCAAATCTTCTCAATCGCTGCGCTTTCACTTGTATAATTTGTTTGACTTCTTTGGTCGTATCTAGAGAGACTTTATCAATTATATTGTATTTCCTTTTTACTTTCCTGCTTTTCCTAGTTTTCACGTCT
>RDPX01000523.1:327957-346078 GCA_003991215.1 Morbakka virulenta | reverse complement strand
TATATTTATATTTATATTTATATTTATATTTATATTTATATTTATATTTATATTTATATTTATATTTATATTTATATTTATATTTATATTTATATTTATATTTATATTTATATTTATATTTATATTTATATTTATATTTATATTTATATTTATATTTATATTTATATTTATATTTATATTTATATTTATATTTATATTTATATTTATATTTATATTTATATTTATATTTATATTTATATTTATATTTATATTTATATTTATATTTATTGATATTGATATTGATATTCCTATTCTTATTCATATTGACTGGAATATTTGTAAATACTACCATATTCAAGCCAGTCACAAAAGAAATCAAAGCAAACAGGCCGGATATCGTAATCAAAGATAAATCAGAGAGTTTATGAACTTTTATTGATATGGCTGTACCATCAGAGAGAAATGTTGCGACAAAAGAGATGGATAAGATTGCAAAATACAAAGATGTCGAAATAGAAATCAGCAAAATGTGGAATACTAAAACGACTGTCATTCCAGTTGTAATAGGAGCTCTTGGACTTATTAAAAAGGTATAAATCGGTATGTTGAACAAATACCTGGTAATATTAGAATCGAATAACTGGAGAAAATGGTGCTTCTTGGAACTGCACATTTACTAAGAAGAACTCTATACATGACGTAGTCTCAGGATCATAGCTTGATCCCGGGATATTCAAAGGACTGAAGTACACAAGTGTTGTAAAGCTTGTTTTTTAATCATCATCATTATTTTATTTGATTGAGTATGATAAACAATTTCGTTTATCTAATTACCGAAACAAACTATCATGAAGCATACAAACATGGGCTTAAGAGTTGAAAGTCACCAACACTAAGGTTGGTGATTATGGAGGATGCAGTCGAGTTGTTCATCTCTATGATGTGCCTGAGTTATATGTACTTTTTGTACTAGAGTATTGTCATACAAAAGGAGGATATTATTAATTTGCAAATTGACCTTCGACCGCCCGATTCTTGCTTTAAGTCCCATCAGAGTTTCAGAGTTTATTTTTCCCTGTTTGACACAATTCAACCCTCAAGAATCAAGAATGACACCTTGACCCCATAGTTGGCTTTTTTGTCATGAATTTTTTTGGGTGACATCGAGGCATCATTTCTTTGGTTGCTTCTTACTATAGATTTAGAATCAGATGTATGGGTAAGAAAAACTCTAACTTTACAGTACTCAAAGTTTCATGTCTTTCACAATCTTCAGCTGTATACAAATAATTACTTGAAATTTTTTTTTACAAAGATGTTGCACAAACAATTATGTAACCTGACCTTTTGAAAAGTGACTATTGATAACAAAAGAATCATTAAGCGTGGAACTACAAAACAGGGAACGGGCATTAGAAAATCATTATCTATTGTCAGTCTTTTGATTTGTAATTTTGCGAGGGAGTATTTATTCATATGTCGACATTTGGAAACAATTTCGGTTCGTTTGTTTAACAATTCAGATTTATTTTCGTAACTAAAGATTTCCAGTTTATCTTGCAGGCACAATGGGCACATATTTGTTAAATTTGAATATGCCATGACACGTTTTATGATTGACCCATGAAAGGAAGGTTTCAAATTCTGCTCTTTTAAAAACCAAACGTAGGTTGATAACGTAGTATTATTTTTATACTTTTCGTTGTCGAAGGAGTTCTTGTGACAATTAAATCGTTGTTTAAACTCTTTTTCGGTCAGCCCAATCACACCGAATTAACCAATAAAATGCTACAAACACACCAGTTACTTGGCTTCCAAAAAAGATATTTGCCCTTTGTTTAGGAAGTATAGTGTTGGCGTTAACTATTTCATTCTGTAATCAGCTGGCCATTGAGCAAACATTTTTGAAACCTAAGTGATTCAAAAATGTTATAAGTACTTCCATGGCACATCCAAGGTTGCCTGGCAACTTCTCAAGAGCATTTCGCCCATTACACCTGATCATGTCATTTGATTTTGCTCTTTGGCATGGTGCACAGAAATAGATGACCGACCAGTAGGTGGCTTACAAGCTATAGTCGCAGTTCCCAATTTGTTCATTATTCAGAAGACAGACCCAACTGGGTACATTGCTATAATGTAAATTATTGCCTACATTCTTTAATCTTTTGTTACTATTTAAAGAGGTTTTTTCTCAATAACAAGTAGTTGTATCAACGAATTTTGTTTCTGACAAAGCTTTAACAAGAGAAGTATTTTGATGGAGTTCGTGACCAAGAAAATATAAAAAACGAAAGATATTTTACTCTGTAGCCTATAAATTCATTTTTAAGTGAGCAAAATTTCAGATAAGCTGATCTGAAACGTCGTAAGATATAAATAAATGGGCATTACTTTTTGACTCATGCATATTATATGTGCAGATGCAAGCAATACAGTCAAAAGTAACGAAGTTTTTCTGTCACAGATACCTGTTACAATTAAAGTGGAAGAGTGCTGTCAAGAGGTACTGATCAGCCTTGTAAGTGGCAAGGAAAACAAAGCTACTATTACAAGCCTAGGAGAGAGGAAAACAGGGGGTGTACATCAAACAAAAATTTCACTGACGAGGTTCTTTTTATCAATATCATTTTCAATAATCATTAATAACTCCAACATTATCACTGCCACCCTAATAATAATTACCAAAACATAAATATCATTATACCATAATCACTGTGATCACTATTATGTCTATTTCCGTCGCTTGTAAAATTAATAAAAATTTCATCATCATCATCATTATTCTCATTATAACACTTTACCTCCTCAATTACCGTTGGAATCTGTCATTATCATCGTGATCATCAATTTCATCACAATTACTTTTAAAGTATAGTATAGCATAGCAATATAGCATTTGGGAATTAAAATTCCCAAACAAGGCATGAAGTCACGAAGTGTAAGAAGCTATGAAGAAAGGAGAATTGAAGATAAAACAAAGAGTTTACTTTACACTTAAAAGGGGTCAGGCTATAAGGAGAAGACTTAAAATACTGAAAAGAAGTAAAACCACGGAAACTCACACGCAAACAATGACCAGAAAAGAATGAGCTCATATTTTAAAAGGCATTCCAATCAACGGTTTAGGCAGAGGGGTTATTGAGCAAATCAGCAGCCACTTTTAAAGGTCTTGGGTTTACCAAGAGCGAAAACTTTACCCTCTTTTAAAGCCTTATTGAGCATTAGAAAAAGAGTTGAAACTCCTTGAAAATTCAACCAAACAGGTGTTGAGAAGCCGCTAAAAGACTTTACTAACACCTGAGAGGCGACTAACAGGAAGGTTTGGTTTTTTGTGTGTTTTTTTAAGGGGGGTGGCTAAAAGGGTTCTCCTAATTGGGTGAATCTATTTTGCCCAGGACACTTTCCAGGTATTTCAAAGTGTTGCTGCAGAAATTTCTAAAATAGCTTTTATGTGAAGTAAGTGGTACATTTGCCTTGTATTTATATATTTATTCATGTTTGCCCTTGTGAATGTATGTGTATGTATTTGTGTACTTAATTTTTCACATATGATTCTTAAGATAAGCGGAAAAGGCAGGAAAGAACATATTTAATAAATGTAAATTAGGATTAATATTAAGTAAATGCAACTGTAATTTGCCCATGTCTGTACAGGAAGGTTATGCATTTCAGCCTGGAAGTAAAGACATAACCAATTATTCGCTTTTCCCAGAAAAGAATTTCACTGATTTTCCATTCGCATGGTAGTAATGGCAACCTTTCTTGAAACAACAGCTAGGCAGAAGGGAAGTCATTCAGTGGCTAAGCACACTTGCAAAATATAGAAACTGACTTGCTGGCCTCTTAATCTGACTTTATGATAAGCCCCCATCCAGACCTCTACTGGCCCGTCCAAAGGAGCAGAGATCAAACTGACATTTAATATATCTTAGAGTAAAGGTGATTAGAAAACCTTGGTAATACATTATATGACCTTAGTAAGTGAAACATGGTGTAACGGGTAGAATAGGTAGGTCATGGTGGGTTATTGTTGATAGCGAGAATTCATACCCCGACGCAGGTAATGAAATATTTGTTAAATAAATATGAACTATTTACTACTTTGTACTTTTTTCTGTAATTTCTTTAGAGAATCGAAGGCTTACAGATGTCAGAAATCGCATACAAGTAAATATTGAAAATCAGAAGAATTTAAGAGAAGCTTCAAATGAAACTGAACTTGAGCGTCAGAATAACCTCACAGAAGAAAAAGTTCTGGTAGATATCAAGATGAACGCATTCACTAAAGTAGTTTTTTCCCAGTATCGTTATTTAATTTTATGATTATTTTGCTTGGACAGTTTTTGCTGCTAAATCGCAAGCTTTTCATTGACACGATTTAATCATTTTAGTGAGTAAAGCTTACCAAATTTTGTTTTAATTTGAAACGGTCTACATTTAATGATTAATTGATGATGTCTTGACTAAAAACATTAGCGAGGTTTCGAGAGACACTTTTCTCATCGCCACGCAAGGTGTGTATAGTTGTGTATTTGTTACATATGTGGCAGTGAATTAACGTGCGTAAAATAAGGAAACTATCTCCGACACATCATTTTCACTAGTACAAAATAGAAAACGTCCTCAAGATGTATGGGAATAGTCGTAAATAATTGTTTACTTGCACAAGTGACCATTGAATAACTGGTAGCGATTGTGAAAAGCGGTTGGAATAGGAAGTTTATTTGTGCTATAAAACACCCAATAGTCTCAACAGAACATTTGCCAGGTGAAAGGGTATTTCCCCTGCCCCTGAAGTCTTCCTGGGACACAAAAGCGTCGGATAGATAACAGAGAAACTGGCAAGAATAAATAAAAAGCCACTGTTGTTGAAATTAAATATTAATTACAACTGTTGGCGGAAAACAGCTGATTAATGAAAGAGAACGCTTAAAGCAAGACTAATTTTAAAATCAGGTGGGTTGGGCCATTTGCCCCAGGTGACACCTTATTAACTTACTAAAATTAGAAACGAGAAAGAAAAGATTTGTTAGAAGAATAATGACCGAAGTAAACACTAGAGTATCAAACTAAAAATAAGGACATCGGATGGAAATAGGGTAAAAGTTGTTAAATTACAGTCGAAAGGTACGGAAGAATTTACTTTAGAGTAATCACAATATGATCTAGTTCTATGGTGGCAAACAGGAAAAATTGGTAGATATCACTCTAGTTGTTAAACGAGCAGACTTAAATGTGATACTAGGTAGCCCCAGACTAAATCTTATCTTCTTCTTGTTCTTCCTTCTTCTGGCTTTATTCCACTTTTAGCTTGGGGTCGCGGCGGCAGTCAATCTCCTTCACGATGTTCGATCCAGGGCAGCATCCTGTTCTACCCTGATTCCCTTCATGCTCTTTCTGATGCATTCCATCCACCTTAGCTTGGGGTGTCTTATTCTTTTACTAATACCAGGTGGTGTCATTCCCATTATTCTCTGGCAGACATAGTTCTCTTCCTGCCTTTCAACTTTCCCGAAACATCTCAACCTTGCTCTTCTACATCTCTGTGTGATGTTATTAACACCTGTTCTCTCTCTAATGTTATTTCGCTCGCCATCTCGTAACGTATGTTCGCATGCCCATCTGCACATTTTCATATCTGCCACTTCAAGTCTCCTGGGTTCCCGGATACTGAATGGCAGAGTTTACAGTCCATGTAGTATTGCTTGTTGTACTACCATCTTGTATATTTGGTACACTTCGCGCGAAGGACATCAGTCACCTTTTTCCAGTTGTTCCAGTCACACTGGATTCTTCAGGTATCCTCCGAACTGACTCCATCATCGCTTTGTAATGACCTTCCTGAGTACTTAAATTCCGTTATCTGTAGTAACTGTGTCGATTGCATCTCAAACATATGTACTCTGTCTTTGTCTGTGATACCTTCATTCTTCTCCTCTCCAGAGCTGCTCACTATTGTTCCAGATCTTCTGCTACCTCGCTCTCTTCCCTTGGACAGAGTACCGCATTATCTGCCAACATCATTTGCCATGGGGCTTCCTTTCTGATTTCCGCTGTCAAAACGTCCATAGTAATGGCAAACAGGAATCGGGTAAGTGATGATCCTTGATGCAAACCCACATTTACACTGAATGCTTTGCTAATATCGATGCCAAATTTCACAACTGTTTTACGCTGTTGGTACATATCTTTCACTACTTTGATGTACCTTTCGAGTACCTCCTTGTCTTGCATGCGCCAGTAAAGCTCTTCTCTAGGCACCCTGTCGTAAGCTTTCTCTAGGTCAATGAACACGCTGTGGAGGACTTTCTGTCCTTCTCTGTATTTCTCTGGTAGCTGTCTTAGGGCAAATATAATATCTATTGTTGGTTTTCCTTTCATGAAACCAAACTAAACTCAGAAAAAATCTAATATTGAGTGGAAAGCCTTTAGATATCACAATATTTACAGGCAAACACACCGACGCTTGATAGCGTTACTCTAAGTGGTAAGACATTTTCATTTTGATTTTGTAAAGGGACTTATGATTTGAAACTTGAGAAAAGTGCTGGATTAAATTGTATATATTCTAAATATATAAAGGCAGGCGGAGAGCCCCTTATAAAAGCTCTCCTACACCTATACAACCAGATACTAAGAAGAGAAAAAATACCAGAAAAGTTCAAACAAGCATTGATTGTGTTTATTTTTAAGGAAGGTAGTAGGATGGAGTGTGAAAATTATCTCCCAATCAGCCTATTGAGTCACATTTACAAAGTTTTTATTGGCATAATTGCAACTCGTGTTAAGAGAGACCTGTATGCCTCTTTTCCCACATCACAAGCAGCGTATCAACAGGGAAGAGGAACAATAGAACAAGTTATTGCCTTGGAGCAAATTATTGAGAAGTCAATAGAGTTCAATGTTCCTGTGCATTTTGAATTCATTGACTTCAAAAGGGCCTTCGATAGCATAAAACTCGAAAAACTGTGGAACATCCTTGAAACAACAAAAATTAATAAAGGATACATCAATATTCTTAAAACTAACATATGATGATTGCACGGCACAAATAAAAACTGACACTGGAATCACCAGGCCAGTAAAAATTCTGAAATGAGTCAAGCAAGGGGATATTCTTTCAGCATTGCTGTTCTGTGTTGTTATAGCCACGGTAATATGGAAAGCTGAGTCAGACTGTATTTCAGGGTTCACTATCGGTGGCAAACTAATTTCAAATCTCTCTTATGCAGACGACATTGCACTTACAAATAACTCTCGGGAAGAACTTCAAAAATTTCTTGACTGCTTAGTAAAATACTCAGCTGAATTTGGATTTTTTTGTCAACATTTCAAAAACAAATTGTATGACAACCGATTCACTCAGCAATCTTGATCTCAGAATAAATGCCAGTACCATAGAACAAGTACACAATTTTGTATATCTTGGGCATAAACTCTCTTCCACTAATGATGGATTAACATCTGTTAAACACAGAGCAAGTCTAGGATGGGCTGCCTTTCATAAAAACAAACTGTTATTGACTTCAAAAAGAGTACCATAACACATCAAAGCCCGCATTTATAAAATTTACATACTCCCAGTTATACGTTATGGTCTGGAGTGCATTAACTGGACAACTTCCTTGTTGCTGAAAATAGAAACATTTCAAAATCATATAATGAGATTCACGACTGGCAGTAGACTAGGAGATCACACCCCACTTAAGAATCTCCTCAGGATCACAGCACTGATACCAATCACTCCAGTAATCAAGAGCAAGGTACAAAAACTCTTTGGGCGCATCAAGAGGTCTGAAGCAGGATTATCTAAGATATGTCTAGAAGGGATGGTAGAAGGAATGAGAAAACGAGGACGGCCGTGCAAACGCTGGCGTGAAAATGTTTACGTTTGGTCACAGTTAGCTTTAGACCAACTTAATATTATAACGAAAGACCGGAATCAATGGAAAATACATTCACATGTTATTGCACAATCTGGTTTAACTGGAGACAGGGTCACATGAAGGGGACTTATTTCCCAGGTTGGCTATCAAAAATTTAGCTATATCATTGCATCATATGAACTGAGGAGAAAAAATTAAAGAGAAGAATTCCTTATAGAATTTGTTATGGTTCAAACAGCTCACAAGATGTGTATGGAGTTGGAAAACCTAAAAAAAATATCAGAAAGCAGATTAATGTCATCTTCAATAACAACAAACATCGACATTTGGTTCTGGTAGCTAAGAATTTACCAGGAAGAAACTGCTAGAGTGATCGTATTTCCGTAGTCGTTTCCTTTAGGGTTAAGCTAATGAAAATAAAAATGTACCAAGAGATACCATGAATAGATTTGAAATAGTAGAAAGTAAGCAGGAAATGGACAAGAGTGGACAAAACTACGAAGAGCAATCACAGAATAATACAATGAAGCAGTTCATCATAGGGAGAAATAAAACAAAGGAGAAGGGGAAGACTCAAGGGACTCAAGATTTGGCGGATTCAAGAAGAAAGCACAAGAACAACAAACAGGAAAAATAAACGAGAAGACTAACAGTAAATGGTAGGAGGCGAAACAGCTTTTCCGTAAAGATATGTGCTGAGACAGCACAGGCAATAGAAATATTAAGGCTTTATCTGAACTTTGTGTAAGTGACTATAATCTGAATAGCTGCGTCATGCGGGCAGTTTGTGCTGTTAGCAACAAACGAAAGAAGGATAAAAGCAATTTGGGAAATTATAATATTCGAAAGTAATAAAACAGATCTCACTTTAAATGCCGGGAATATAACATGGTCATTCACAAAGCCTTTGAAGAGAAATCTGAATGCATGCTACACAAGAATGTTGAGAAATTTATCTAAATGTTTCATGGAAATAAAACTAAAGAAAACAAAGAGTAGATTTATAAGGAATCAATAAGAAGTAAAATAACGGAAAGGAAAATTAAACTTGCTATCAAATGTATTCGATACTGTGAGCGCACAGCATCAGTGCTTGTGCTATGGCAGTTATCAGCTGTTAAGGGCAAAGGTAGATCTGTAATTGACCACTTTGACAGTCTTTGTAGCGACAGCTTTTGAAGTTACTGCAGAAGGAAAGAAGACAATGCGGGACAAGGGTTGGTGGAGAAAGCAATCACAAGCGAACCAAGCAGATTGGATCGAGGAGGAGTTCCAACAAAGTAAGTAAATTGTTGAACGCCAAGAAAACGGAAACTATGATAATCAAAAGAGAAAAAGCCATTCCGACTTGCAATAAAAAGATAATTAAAAGAATTATAGTTCAAGTAAAAACGTTCAGCCAACTTAGAGCAATGATAACAAGGAACAGATAATATGTAGCATAGATCAAATCCAAAATATACAAGCCCAAACCGTCGTTTAAAAATATGAAGAGCTTTTCAAAAAAAAAAAATAAAGCATCGGTCGGCCTCGAAAAATATTTTAGAGCTACATAGAACCACTTTGCTATCTGCTTGCGAGCACATACAAAAAGCAGTGCGTAGCAGCAAATGTTGTTGAAGACTAATCTTGCAAGTTCAATACACAGAAAATAAACGATTATGGAACTGTTTTATCAGAGAAACACAGGAAGAAATTTAATCTACACTATTAATAAGAAACTACCAGAGTACTTTGGCTGGACTTCAGTTAGTGAGTAGCTGAGTAGAGAAGAATTCTAGCAATTCAACGGACAAAAAGTGCCAGGTAACATTTTTATATAGAGGATGATAAGTAAAGAGCAAAAGAAGACGAAGCCATTTTCTATCGTACATTTTGTTTCATAGGTACATGGTCAAAACAACATCGAGAATTTTTGCATGCAAATATGTGTGAATATAACTATATATGTATCCATTATCCATGTAAATATGTAAGAATTTTATTGTGTGTATGGATAAATGTCTTATTTGTATATATATCCAATATGTATTTGCAACATTAAAAAGAGGCATGTACTTCATTGAAAATTACAGTAAAATTACTTCATCTCCAGCAAAACGTTCATATTGGTCGTATGAAGATTATAATTTTAGTTGAATCGGAGACAATGGGGGTCAAGGGGGTTTAAGTTTAATCCTGAGGAAAGCTTGCCTGAGTGTTATTTTAACGCATTTTTCCTTGTAGATGGTGACTGCAAAGCGGAATGACAACATCAGGTCCTTTGTCCAGTCGAAGCAACAACAGAATGTGGAAAGTCTTACAACTTTGCAGAAAAATAATTTGAGGAAGACAAACGAAATGGACAAGAAAAAAAAAGAGGATGATATTCGGCATCTTCAGGTATGTACAGGGCTGTTTTTCTCCGTACCTTTCGATTGAAAGGAGGGTATTGGAAAGAGGCATTTATTTGAGGGAGCCCATGGAATAAATTTTTGGTCCTGGGATGAGATATTATAGTCTTTTTAATGAAATAAACCACATTGAATTTGTACACAGCATGATGGAGGTCGAATAAATAGGAGGAGACTCTGAAAACTACTCTATGTTGTTTTTCCTTGGGGCCCACAGCTCTTTTCTAAATTATTGTCAAGAATTTTTCTAGAGTGGGTACTTAGTACTTACTTACTTAGCGTGTCCACTTCACACCTTGAACAGCCAAGTCTTGACACATTCTTGGGCCTTTGTGTTACACTCAGCCAGGTCTTTTGGCAGGCATTCGTTTTTCTGAAGGGGGCAGGTTAATAGATGTTCCATGGTTTGTTCGGCGCCGCATGAGCATCTATCACTTGTGGTAAATCCCCATTTCTTCAGAGTGGATTTGCAGCGCCCTGTACCTGCTCTCAGTCGATTTCAGCATTTCCACCCTGGCCAGCGTAGTTGGGAGCCTGGTGGTAATNTTGTGGTAAATCCCCATTTCTTCAGAGTGGATTTGCAGCGCCCTGTACCTGCTCTCAGTCGATTTAAGCATTTCCACTCTGGCCAGCGTAGTTGGGAGCCTGGTGGTAATTCTTCTTTTACTTCTAGCGACATTGAAGTATCTTCCTGGAGGCTTTTAATCCGTTCCTTCCACAAAGTGCTTCTGGTGGTTGCCGTGTTTTCTTGTGGTATTACTGTGTGAAGGAAACTTTTCCGAGATTTCAGGCGTGTCGTTGGTGGTACGTGTCCATACAGCGGATGGCGGTTATCATTGGACTGTCGGAATCTCTTAGTAATCTACTTAGTAATAATCATTAATCAGAGTGACGGGACGTATTGGAATAATTCTCTAGTAATTCATTTTTTAAATTTTAAGTTTTGTGCGTACGCCTGGATACGTTTCATTAGACCCCTTTCCCACCTTTATCAAGGCCGTTAGCGGGATGTTTAGGCCGGTTCACCTGGTTAGGTGTTACGAACGTGCTTGTAATCAATGTTGAAATTTGATGCTATTGTTTTGGCCCCTAGAGTTAAAGGTAGAAAGTGCAGTGGAAATATGTGCTATTTTTGGCTCTCAGGAATGGAAAACTGAACATGTTTTGATGTTTAAAATTATGATGAAGTCAAGCAATACGATAACGTATTTCATCTATTGTAGCACAACCTGCTTAAAATAATTCCAAGGAGAGCGATGCTTTGAGCTTTGTCTTTAGATTGAACCACACGGAACGTGCACGAAGATAGGAAATTTACTAGTTGCTTTTAAATTTTAATGGTTATCTCAACTTGTTCAAATTTGGTTTTTAGGAATGCTGTCAATTAAAATCAATGAATATTGTAATGACGGACATACTTTTTTGCAAAGCTTGTGGTTTATGTATTGGACGTCAGTTTGAAACTACGTATGTTAGACATACGGCATTTAATTGCCATTTAACGAAACGTGTTAAATCTCTCTTCAATGGATATTGAATTAATGAATCGGCCTATTATTTTTATTCTTTTATCGATGGTTATTAACGTTTATTTCCGTATGCCTAGATTCAGTGGCACGTAGCCAGCCTTTTCCACGGGTGGTCTAATTTTACGAAATATTCGTCTTCCCCAATTATTGTTAAAATAAATAAATGTGAGGTTTTTGCCCATGCGATTGTCTTTTTTTCATTTAAAATGCACTTTGGTTTTCAGAAGAAATATTGTTGTAATTATTACTGAATGACGTTGGTGTAGGGTGACGTGAGTAAATTACGAACAAAAACAAAATTCACAAAGTAGAGCATTAAACACCACAATGTCCAGGATTAGAGGGGCGGGGTTTTTCTACTATTTAAATTTAATGTCATTCGTAGATATTTGATATTGATCCAAATCATACTTATAATGCAATATTTCAGAGGAAATAATGCATCCATAGATCCTTTGCAAAATTATCAAATGTTTTTAGAGGACTTAGCTGTCATTGTTGATTGCAATACTAGTAATGTTGTCATGTTACCAGAATATAAGATATATTTAAGATAAGCGTGAGTTTAACATTAGCTGCCTTCGAACATACAGAAGTGATTTAAACAATTAGAATTGCGGCAGTATGTTTTTTTAATGAATTAAACTAATTCTTTAGTAACTGGCGTGATCTTGATGAGCGTTAAGGTTTGAGCAGACATTTGGGACTGTTATTCCTGTAATCGAAGCTGTACAGGATTGTCAATTAGAGACAGATAGGGAGTATTTATTTCCTTCACCAAAGACATATTACTCTTAATAGGAGTACTTTCCATGCCTTTCAAACTTTGAGAAATAACCGTCTATGGCGGGGGTTAAAATTGTGGTGATAATTAGTTTCCCTTAGGCTAATGAAGGAGGTTTTAATCAGCTGGCAGTCAGAATTTGGCTAATGATATTGGGGGACAGTACTTAGGTTGCGTGAAAACGTGGAAGCAGAGAATAGCCAATCGTGGAAGAAGTAGGATAAGGAGAAAGATTATTTGTGACATGACGATGCCGGTGCAGCTGAAGATTAATACATGTACAACAGTTTTACGACCAGCTCCGACCCATGAGCTTGAAATAGCAGTGCTTAGAAAAGCGGTCGAAAAAGCCCAAGTGACGACTTAAATGCGAATGTTACGATAAATATGCGCAGGTTTGTTGCTCGAACACGGCATTAATGAGAGTATTCGAAGGTTTGCTGAGATTGCCAGCATTGACACCAATTTAGGAGAAGCAAGACGCAGTTGATTTGGTTATGTAACAAGAAGAGAGGAAAAAAAAGCCTAATTAAACAAGCGTTTTTTGCACTGGTAGACGGAAAGCGGAGTAGAGGAAGGGAGAAGGGCAGTTGGAGGGACGTAATTAAGCAGGACATGAATATGGAGTAAGGGTGACAGAGTATTAGAACTCTTGGTGAGAACTCTGTCGAATGGCCGAGAGAACCAGAATGTTGAGCAAGGAGATAAAGAAGTAGAAGGAGATATGCCTGGTACCTCTCTCATTCTGTAAAATCGTTATCGTATGTTTACCCCTGAAGAAGAGAAAGAAGAGAAGTTACAAAAGCAGGACATTCAGATAAGAAGGCATGAATCAGGGGTATGGCAGCCTGAGAATATTGTGTAGTTGTTTGATTGTAGCATGGTAGTGTTTTAGAAAACCAGACACGATTTTTCCAACGTTGAAATTGAAGATATAAAACACAAGTAAGCTTGATTGATAAAAAGTTGAATCATTCGACTTATGAATTTTCTCGTAGCCAGTTTGGGCTAGATTTCAGAAAAGACAGAAGTGAAGAAGATTTCAGGCTCGTATATATAAACATCCAAATACAGAATATGACACAAACCACCCCCAAAAGAAATTTAATGTACGCATAACAAGAAATATGTTGGCAATGTGTGTCATCTAGAAAATACATCATTTGGAAAGATTCTGCGTCTAGCAATACCTGCATAAGATATATTAGGACCCATGGCTGAAGGATGCTGCGATACTTAACATCTAAGTAGGTGAATCAAAGACATTGAGACTTTGCAGGTTGCTTGAGGATCCTGACAGACGCGTGGTGTTAGACCTGATGGAAGGAATTCCAGGGCTAGAGTATATGGTTAAGAAGATGCTGCTCGAAACGAGGTGCAGGAACAAATTTCTTGTTCCACTCATCTGTTAGTAACAGGCCACCAAACGAATTCATGCAGGAGTAGCTTAGATCTTATAATGCCGTAAAGGCTTCCACTAAAAAATATTAAGTGAGTAAGTTTTAAGGATTTCGGAATAACTAAACCCAACTCGCTATGCATTAGAAGTTCATGCTGAATTATCTTGCATGGCAGTAAGGGAGTATCTTTCGGGTATATGTTGTCTTTGTAGGATGGATTAAATGATGCTATCTGCGATACTTATTCTGAGAGCTATTGGTTTGTGGGCTTAAGTAATAGAACCTACTATTCACTTGTGATAGATGGTTTCCCTTTTTATTGAGAAATGGGCTGTTTTATTGGGATATGCACTGTTTTATTGGGACATGCACTGTTTTATTGGTAAATGCACTGTTTTATTGGTAAATGCACTGTTTTATTGGTAAATGCACTGTTTTATTGGTAAATGCACTGTTTTATTGGGAAATGCACTATTTATTGGTAAATGCACTATTTATTGGGAAATGCACTGTTTTATTGGGAAATGCACTGTTTTATTGGAAAATGCAGTGTTGATTCAACGGGTAGATTCAGCAGGTGTGGAATACCTGGCATGAAAAAAATGAAATTACCATCGTTGTCTTACTAGTCCAAACGAAGTAATAATGGTACAGAATCTTGAGAATGCACGTTACACCAATTAGCAAATGTAATATTGATAACCCGCAGATGAAAGTATTGATGTTAGCAAAAATGACTAAAGCAATACGTTAACGTGGAAGAAATAACCTAACTTCAAATTATGTTATACTGTTTATATATCAATGGTACACCAGTGATTAACAAAGTAAAAAATCTTGATTGCGTTAGCATTGGTGAAAAAGTTGAGTTTAGAAATACTCTCAAAACAGTTTATTTTGACAGCGCATGCTCTGTTAATTGGAAACGCTGTACTTTTGTAATGTAATATTTAAAATCAAGTCGCATATATAAGGGCTAACCATTACTGCTACGAAACAAGGTAAATGACTTTTGTCTTTATTCTTTTACAACTTTTTATTGATTGGCTTTTTCCCTTTCTTAACTCTGCTTTCGATGAAATAAGATGGTATCCAGTTACAACAGAGAAACAAATTATGGGCAGTGCTGTCACTGGGCGATATATCCGGATTCCCTCGCATAGCAAGCTAATGATCTACCACGCAATTCACTACTGCTACAAGTAACGTATAAATTTTAAGAGGTACTCTGTGGTTGTCTCCACTACAACGTGCCAAAGACGTGTAAGTAGATAAACACATCTATTTTGACTCACAGCTAAAAAATTACCAGTGGCAACCAAAACGATATGATAGTTTAACTCTTTGATTTCGAACAGACCACAAGTTTTCTTAAGTATCGTATCTGAGAAGTTAAGAGCCCACTCTTGCAGAAATTACTTTACTTACCCTTCTACATAGCCATGAAAATAATTTTATATGTTAGTGAATGGAAGAAGTACGACAATGGGCAATATTCATCGGGCAGAAGTATACTAAAATGCTTTGAAGAATGTTTAAATTGTTAAGGAATATGAGAATAATTTTGACTTGAGAAATACAGACGAAAAGATACGATAAAATGGTATCATTTAAGGAGAATTTATTATTGTTTGTATTCCTTATACAGGGCTATTTTCAATCTAACCTCTTTTTTTTATTCATGGTTTCACTTTTTAGCGATACGTAAAGAAGCAGAAAGACACAGAAATAGATCTTTTCAGCAGAGCAAAGTCTTCGGAATCTAAGAGAATGAAGATTGAGCAGACAGTTAGCAAGCTACAAAATAAATTCGACGAAGTGAAAGAGAAGAACTCAAAGTTCTTGACGGTGAGATTTTACACATTGAATGTGCTTGGGACTTGGTTACTTTGAGTGAGCTCACTCTACAGTCCTTTAAATACAACCGATATGCCTTTGTAAGAAACCTTGTTTTAACATCCACAAAGGAACAACACATTTGTCTATCTCCAAAATCCTGGGTACACCATCGCTAGCTTCAAAAATATTACGTATGTGGCAAACATTGTTTTATTCGCTTTGAGCCACAACACTTACTTTTTAACTTGAAAATGTTGACACTGTAAACAAGTAAAAGGTAAAAGGTAGCACATACGTAATTTGACTGTTGTTGTATACAAAAAATGCTTATGTCAAAAACTGCCAAATACCCAGTCTGTAATGTTTGGTAGTCGTAACAATAAAAGGTAGCATCAGAATTTTGATTTGACACCATTCGACTGTTATTGTACACAAAAAATGCTTGTTTACAAAACAACCTGACCAATACCCAGTCTTTAATGTTTGGTAGTGGGTTTCATTTTATGTTTGTTGGTTGTTATGCTTAGTTGCTTTTTTTTGCGGATGTGGGGTTTCATTGTTTTGGTGTGGGACAATCACACACGCTGGTCATTGAATATTCTTTAATGAAATGTATTTTATCACTTTGTTATGGGCGTTACTAGTCACTAGGAACCAGCTGTTAACGAAATTACTACCTAGCTAAAATATCATAGAATTTTTTTAGGAGTCCTCTTCATAGGTTATTTGTGTACATTTGTGTTTATTTCTTATGAGAATAATGGAAGTGAAGTAATTTTTTTAACTCAAGAATTTGATATGTCATAAATACATTATGGTTGGATCAGTAAACCGACTTAATAGTCGTTCTGTTGAATGGTCGAACGAGTCCCTGATTACCACACTCTCAACTCGTAAATGTTTCTTTTGGTTTAGTTACATGGGGCGAGTAAAATCTTGACCTGGTTGTCCAGTTTTTATATTTGAACTATATATTACTGTTTTACTTATCTTCATGGATCGGAAACAATTCCCGTCAGTTCCTACTTTCAATAAAGACACTGATGTGACACTTACCACCTTAGCACAGGAAATTTACATGTTATTTTATAAACATTTTTGACAGTATTAAATATTAAGATGTTTAATTGTCTCCTTAAATTAGTTCTGGTCCTTCTCGTTTTGCATCTGTTTTCTACAATGGAATTCTTGACTTTGACAGTCTGCACTCCTGGTTGATGTATCTGACTCAAGCAGTGCATTTTTAATTTGTTAATTATATTTTTTAATATTTTCAATGAACTCTATGGTTTTTTAATAGGACGCAGCAGCAAAGTGCCACAGAGAAGAAGAAAAACTTCGTTTAAAAATAATGAAAGAAGAAGCAGAGCTTGCAAAGGTTTTTACTCGTGTATTTTCTACATCTTGATATAATAAGCACTAGCTTCTATTAAAAGGATGCTTTATTGGCTAAAGCAGCCTAAACATGGTTCAATGTATCGGTAATAATATTGTTCATGAAGGTTGAAATTATTTTCAATCTTTACTTGGTGCTACTGAACCATGTTCTTGATTGATGCGATATATTGGTTGGATTAAATCAGAAGTACTGTGTTGTGCGTAGCATATTGTCAGGGATTTTCCGCAACTGCACAGTATTTCCTTCCCACCCCAGTCAAGCAGGAATAAACATGGCCTGCCTGGGGAGAAAAAGAATTTGTACAATATTTCATTGTTTGAACATTTGTAAAAAGCTTCCTTTTCACCAGAAAGGACAAAGATTACTCAAATGTGACGAAAAATTGGTATGAGAAAAACTGTTGCCGAACTATACAGAGTGTTTTGAGTTTGGAGGAGTTTAAAAGAAATGAAGCTTGGATATATATATATATATATATATATATATATATATATATATATATATATATATATATACTCAATCTGCAGACAGTACCGTTTCGCCCTTTGTGGACTCATCAGTACGGCACAGAGCTTCTGGAACATATCTCTCTGGCCATGTTGCCGGAGCAAACACAATCTAAAGAGTTACTGTGAGATCCTGTCAGAGTGCTCAAACTACGCAAGCGCAGTGAGCTCCGCATTACGCAAGCAACAGGTCCCCGAATCTCAGAGAGAGTGCTCAACCAAACTTTCGTAAGGGAGCGTAATACTCATAATAATACTACTAATAATACGAGCCTAATACTCAGTATATATATATATATATATATATATATATATATATATATATATATATATATATATATATATATATATATATATATATATATATATATGTGTGTGTGTGTGTGTGTGTGTGTGTGTTTTT
>RDPX01000523.1:290309-300628 GCA_003991215.1 Morbakka virulenta | reverse complement strand
TAATCTTAAGGAAGAGGTAACAAAACTGTGGAATCTTAGAAAGGCTAAAGTTTTACCTGTTGTAATTGGAGCACTGGGAGCGGTATCTAAAGACTGTAGGAAACACCTGGAAAAGTTAATGCTAGATTAGAAATAATACAGAAAACAGCACTATTGGGAACTGCAAGAATTTTAAGGAAAGTGCTCTCAATTTGAGAGCAGAGTAGAAAAGAAGACCTAAAACCTTTGATAACTGGTTGTTATCTGCTTTTAGGTTAGCACCAGATGGAAGATCTACCGAGAAAAATGGAAAACAAAATAATAATAATAATAATAATAATAATAATAATAATAATAATAAATGCCCATTTAAACCACTCGATAAAAATAATAAAAAACAACCGCCTCTACTTATTTACGTTAGTTAAATAGCATATGGATAGGAAAGAGAACAATGATGTCAAGGCAATTCTGGAAAAATATTCAAAACAAAGAATGATACAGTCTGTGACATTTGTATTTTGTTTAAGTTAAAGTCAGAAAAAATTATAGAGCTTTGTTTTTGTCTTATTCCATTCATATCATCACCATGAAAACCAGAAGGTTGTTATCTGTTGTATATTTTTGAGATAGTGCTATTTTTATTTTTATTTTGAGCCTAATTTCGAAGGATCAATAATTCATGTTATTGTGTGTATCGAGAAGTTTCTCATGCTTTGGTTTAGACATGAATTATTAAATCTTACTACCTACTGAGGTTGGCCTAGAACACAATCTGCAAACAGATTTATGTGTTCTATTATTTAATCTATTTATATAAACGCATTGCTTTGACCTTGAAGCAATATTGGTTCTCAAATGGAAAAATATTATTTTGGTCTCTCAGGTGACGAAGCCCTTTTGTCTAGTGAAAGAACGAGACTTCATAAACAAGTAGTAATTAATGTTTAAATAAACCTGTATAAAACATATAAAGCATTAAAAAGACCAACTAATCATGTCTTTGATATATCTACTGCCAGGAAAAGCTTAACAAATATAATCACCAAATGTATATTGATAAATTTAAATCAAATACATATTTTTGACCTAACTTTTAAAAAAAGCTAAGTTTATCGTTAATCAGAATTAATAATTCTCACTGAGTTATAAATGAACTTGTGGAATGGCTCGGAGTTGGATTTTTTTTCTTACTTGTTAATTAGTTTGTTACTTAAGTCAGTAGGAATTTATTGGCAAGTATGAAAGTCCTTTAAACATAGATAGTTTTTACAATATGTCTTCTTTATTAAAATTTGGGACACAAAAAGATTTCACCATTGATTTTATCATTTTGGTTGAATAAGACTAGCAACCTAGCCAAAGGAAGAAATTTTTGCATATATGCCTTTGAATTTTTTAAATTTATTTTTACCAAGACAGACAGAAACAAGATCTTATCATCATCATACATTCTAAGGTAAATAATCGATTCAACGCTAGACTCAAAATACTACTTTGAACACTAATAACTGAGGTTTTGGCATGCAAAAGGACAAAAAGACTTGATAAAAAATATATTTAGTTATCAGACGCATTGAGAATTAAGGGTAATTTCCAAACTACCGATATTGGTACAACTTTTTTATAAATCTGCTCAATAATAATGGTCTTTTGGGTTCTTTAATAATGAATGCCGAAAAAGACTTGCTGAGAAAGCACAGCGAATGCAACTTGCAGCAATATATTTCAAAAAAACCCATGACAAAAAAATATTGGCTTTTAAAAATATTTCTTTCGTCAACAAGTGACGTAATATTCTTTTGTTATTTTTAGCACCCTTTTCTGTGGTAATATGTGAGAAGCCAAAGATATAGATTCTTAAGAATTCACGATGTTAGATCCTGAAAAAGAAAAACCTTTTAAAGACAGACGACCTAACAGGCATGCCAAATAACCTTTGAAGGATTTCTCTCACAAGAAACCACTGATTGTGTAATCAGACAGAAAAAAATACAAAGCATTACCCTGCGTTGTCCGAGCTTGCTCGATCAACTTTAATAAATTCTGGTAACAGTAAAGGAAATATTTAAAATGCATATTATTATTATTATTATTAATATTATTATTTATTGATATTTAAACAGGTTATTCTACATCAGAAAAAACTATTTAAAATAATATATATAGCTACTGTTATCAACGAGAGACCTGTATTAACAGAAAATTGAACAAAATAAAAAACAGATGGAATTATATTATAGAAGAACAAAAAACAGTCGATTTGAATAAGAAAATAAAACAATTTAGTATGAGATTAAACGTAAGAATAGGACTTAAAACTTAAATTTTACGTCTAAAACCATAGGCTTAACAACATGTACCTCTAAAAATAACGAAAGGTTCCAAAAAATCTGAAAGCAGTAGAACACAGATACAAGTACTATTTGGGTGCAGTACATTGACACTCCAAAGGGCAACTTGCAACCAGCTTTCCTAGAAACGTTTGGTAACTTTAGTAAGGACTGATTTGGTGTTTCGTATCTGTGAGAGATGAACTCATACTTACCAGTATAATCATTTCCTTATCAACCATGAGAGTTAGCTTCTTTGAGAAAAAGTTCAAAACGTATCTCCCGAATATTGATTTTAGTTTGCGTTCTGTTTCCCCCAGGGGTAGCATTTTGGTATAAAAAAAAATGGTATTTATCCTACTTTCAGGGTTTTTGATATATGTCACTTACTGACATTCCACTGACTTTCGCTAACCGTTAATTATAGCACCTTTTAACTGTGAAGGTTATCTACAAGTTATATGCTGTTAGCTATTTAAGTTTCTTCATTTCTTCCTTCTGTAAATGACTCTATTTTCTAAAATCTCTGACTATAGGCAAAAATTCCCACTCCTTTTTGAAAATCCTACATCCTGGGATTGAAACAAATTTATACCCCTTTTTCAGTGAATTTAGGAAAGAAGGATTAATATAGGAGTCCACCCCGGGTCTGTTTTCGGCTAAAAAAATATAAATATATGAATAAACAGATAAATAAATAAACAAGTAAACTGAGAACTAAATGAATGGATAAACATGATTAGATAGATGTTGGAATGAAAAAAAAGAAAAAAAAGAAACCTGTCGTAAAAAACTACGTTTTTCATCTTCTGATACATCACGTTCCGGAATGAAAGAAGAAGACCTTACATAAATAAAATGATTTTTATAGAATAAATTCAACACTTGGTATTACTTATAGGAGTTGAATGAAATATTGACGGGAGAGAATTTTGAAAAAACAACCAATTTTTTATAATGAAAATCCATTCATAAAACAAAAGCCAGTGCAAGAAATATTAATTTCTTTGTATCTGTTGCAATTTTTAACCACCTTCAACCACCAATTCAAAAAACGACAGTATACACTTTTACCTTATTCTGTGAAATTTCCTGCAAAATATTACGTAGCACCTTGTAAACTGGTGCATTTTATTTTGCACTGCTAGGCTATTTTGTTTATTAGTCAACTGGAATAACTGGTGAAGGTTGGTCGAAAAATACAACTAAGTATATGATAATAGACCTTCTCTTACTGGTTTTCCTTACTAAATGTACATGGAAAAAAATGAAATTTATGTCTAATTGTAAAGTCAAATATCTGTCATGTTTTACTGTTATAATCTATTACTACAGCCACAAATTTATTAACACAGCTACAAACGACAACACTTGTAATAACTGCTCTTCTTTCTTCAATAATAATCTAGCTAGTGATCCTTCTTATAGCTAATAAAATAAGCCTGTCCTTCATTTTTCACTGGTAATAACTGGCAACAGTTCATGCTGACATTAGAAATTGAGTTACTACGACGCATTAATCCCATTGATAAGCAGGGAGCAAAACTTTGTTATAAACTAAATATCCGGGTCAATTATAGATACATGTATTCTTGAGTAATGTCCTTTCTGAGAAAAGAGTATTTGATAGAGATGGACCTGCTTCTGATTTAAGAAAATTCACTTTATGCTCCCCTGAACGACTTCTTGAATACAGGCATTTCTTACTTTCTTTTTAATCCGGATATCGAGTATACTCTTTACATGTTAAGCATGGATGGAACTCCGTACCTGTCTTTTGGGCGAATGTCCCGTAAATGATAAAATTTCCCAGGGAAACCTGTATGATCCTCTTCTTTCAAAGACTCCTGGATAAAATTAAACAGGGTTTTTTTAAGACATCCGTCAGATTTTGTTGATGAAGTTATTACTTGCTTCTGATATAAGTGTTGCGGCTTTGAAACATTTGGCATTTGACTGTTGTTTTAAATTTATTGATTAACTTAAATATCTTTATACAGAAATATTCGATTCAGTTCTATGTACAAAATGAAAACGTTATAATCAAGTCCTGTATGCACTAGAGAACGAAAAGTAAGAGATAAATGTTTAAAGCAGGGGAGTTCGAAAAGATAATTGTAGATTTAAAGAAAATGAAACAGTTTGGGCAAATTGCCAGAATCTAGTTGAAACTATAACAAAAGATAATATGAAAATTAATGAATGAATAGAAGTCAAAAATTAACAAAATCTATAAAAATTCAAATTTATTCAACTTTCTAATAAAAATACGAATTCAGTCTCCATACGAAAATGTAATGCTGGATAAAGATGAAAAGTTACGTAAAAATGATTAAAATTAATAGATAAACTGTTACATCTTGTGGTTTTTTGGGTATTGTCGATGGAACGGACCTCATATTTGGTAAGGTGAATCCATTCTGTTTCCATACATTGGCTAAGATAAGGCCTGCTCAGCAAAAACACACACAACAGGCATTGTAAACTACAACCATTATCTTCAGCTACAAAACTTTGATCAAACATGTACTAAGTTTGTCTATGTTCTCTTTCGGTGCTGCCTATTAAATCTAAACAAATTGTAGTTATTGATAAACTATGTATGACGTGGTCCATGAGCCTTTGAAAAATACTAGGTTCATTAAAAATGCCAAATATAAGAGGAGTTTATTTTATTATTCCTGGTAAAAAATTGACTGTGATGAGGTTCTTTGAAGCTGAATCCATTGTCAGTTGTTGATACCTGTGGCGGAGATCGGTTTTTGAATAAAACTCCCTTTATCTAGTTTTGAGTAAAGGATAGAATATAAATAAAATGGTATTATATATTTCTTTACAAAGGTTCAGTGTGCATCGATAGTCTCCCAAATTGCGCACCTTTAAATTTTTCTTTAATATTGGCATTGTGATGGTAGGTCACAGAAGTTAATTATTTTGTATTGGTTAAATAATTCATTAAGAATTGTTTTTTATCCATTGTAAATGATACTATACTTAGTTTCAAAGGTTTTGTAGATAAAGGCTGAAAAGTTATCAAAGACTTAAGTAAACAGCACATGAACAATGTCACTAATGTTTTCTCTACCACTTTATGCATGAGCCTATATACACCTTCTTTTATTAATTCAATTTGCTCATACAGATCCAGTCCTTTCTCTGATACCAATGTTCACCTGTGAATAAAACGTATGGAATGTGTTTAACATATTTTGATTAGCCTGAAGACAGCGAAAACTTCATGTTCTGGGTTTAGTCATAAATAGTTTATGTTCAAATATTCCAATGACCAATGCTGAAAAACCTTTGCATTCATGCTTAGAAACCCATAAAGTGAGCGATTTCTATAATTCTAAAATTAGTCTTATCCACAAATTTAACGGTTCTAATGGCAATTCTAGATGTCAGGCATCTATCTACGCCAAGTCTAGCAACGACTAAAGCATATTGTGCCTATTCAGGTATTGCTTTGTTTCATATGTTCTGGAACTAGACACGTTAAAAAAATTTCTTAGCATGTAATTTTAAAAGTAATACCTTTGTTATTAAGATAAAAATCGGATAGTTGTGACTTTAATATCTAACAAGGCTGTTTTCTGTCGTATCGATAGGGGTTTCAAATCATCTGAAGTTTTTTAAACGTTTGAACGGAAACGGAATGAGGAATAACACTTTAAACATTGCTTCTCAACAAAAATCTTGACTAACCTTAATGCACAACATAAAGCTTTTCAAATTTAATTCCAAAGATAAAGTTCTAATATTTCGTTCCTTTTCTAGGGAATTTTCATTTTTTTAAAATTTATGACTTTCTAAAGTGCTGGAGAAAATACTAGGAATATTTCCAATCCAAATTTAAGGTGGAAATCTATCTTTTATGGGGAACGCTGTGAAATAAATATATAAATAAATAATTACATATATAAATAATTAAACAAATAAATAAATAATAAATAGGAAATAACAAATAATAAATAATAAATAGTAAATAGTAAATTATAAATAAATAAATAATAAATAGTAAATAACATATAAATAAATAATAAATAGTAAATAATAAATAAATAAATTTTGAAATACTACTTCAAGAAGAGCAGCAGATAAGAACAAAGTAACTAGCAAATTTTGTATCATTGATAGACCTGATCTGAAAACTAGCAAAATAAGGTAAGATTTGGTAAAGAACTAAAGACACTTGACCTTTGATGCTAGTGAGAAGAAAGATGCTGATTTTAGCCCGTAATCTTTTAAATTTCCTTTGCCATAGTAACTTTTTAGTTGATCAAGATATCACTAAAATTTTCCTTTCTGACTAAAGTAAGAAATGTTTAAAGTTGAAGATGAGAACATACGGAGGTGGTCTTTTTACTCCAATAGAGTAGGAAACACACGAAGAACTTTACTTCAGCTAGTATCTAATTTCTGATCTGTTTTCTAAACTGATTGAAATCTTTTCCCTGTGTAACAAGGCTTAACGGCAGGAGTATGCGTCTATCGGTTCTAAAGACAACAAATTTGAACTTTGAAAAATCTATTTTTATATTTAAAGAAGCAAATTGAGGTTAAACAATAAAAGATCCTAATTAGCATAAGTATTACTCGCGCATGACAGGTAACTGGTCTCCAGTTGCGCCTCAGCCAGTTGCAAACATTTTAGAGTGACTCATTCATTTCTGCAATAAAAATTTGATCTAAATATTAACTTGTCCTCTACATACATAGCTGTTTTTTTGCATATAGTTCAAATTTAAGGAGGATTTCTCTCAACTTCATTTATACAGAGATTCTTTTTTCTTCTATACTCTGAGTAAGTTGATTCCGTTTCTATTTTTGTTGTGTACATTAAATGATGATTATTACTGTTTTTGACTTTTATCTCTGTTTCTTCATATTAGTGTAGTTTATTGAAGCCAAAGAAATGTTCAGGTGACTTAATGAATAATGTCCACGAGTACCTAAAATAAAGATAATAGATAGATATGGCAAAATGTTGAGAAATCCAGATTTAATATGTTACGGTAAAATTTAGGAAATAGAGCCTAAATGATAATTTCTCATTAAATGCAATTAATATTTTATTGATTTTTATAAAGTTTCTGAGTATCGGACAAAGAGATTACCAGAAAAGTTCGAGGTTGTTTTGGTCATCAGTGTAGAAGAGCTTTCAAAATTTTAAACTTTGTTTATAAATGTCAGATATATTTTTTGACTAAAACAATTTCATACTCCCTTTTACTATTTTAAGCAGTTTAGAAAAATTGTCCATCTTCTTTTTTTGATCGCTATTAATCTCAAAAGACAACGAAAGGTTCAAAACTAATGTTGTTTAAAAGGCCTTTAATCCACGATACATGAAAGGTTGTATTGTAATATATTTCAGGTCTTTTTATTGTGTTTTTTAAGGAACTGATAGGTTCATGTTAAAAGTATATTTCAATTTATTTTTCGAACAGAAAAAGTCATGTAAACAAAATAAATAGTTTTATCTGAATCATTTGTTCTCTGAATAAAAAGTTTAAGCAGGTCAAGTGAAAAACATAATCGAAAACACTTTTTACGTTTTTCCGCATGTCAGCAAATTAGAATAAAAGAGCCAAACTCCTGTTACTATTTAAATTTCATAATTTTTAAAAATCCAATTACTGGTCATTTAAAATTTCTTTTCTATAATACTGAGAAGCTAATTAATTGGAGTGCTTTGCTTTTATTTGAATGTGGTATAATCTCTTGACAAAAACGATATAAAGGTCAAGTAAAAATACAATCAAGACCAGTTTTACATTTTTCATCGGTATTTTAACGAAATTTTTTAGGAAGATTCTGCCGACTGCAACAAATGGAGGCGTATGATCCGATGTGGCGACTCCTAACAGGGAACAGCCGAAAGATAATGAAGAAGATTTTTAAAAAATTTGTAGGGGGTCGTTCAAAGCACATTAAAATAAATTTTTTTTCTTTTCTGTAAATTGCCTTTTTCTTCAGAAATAAACTTCTTGTTTTCCTGATTAAAGGATCTTTGAACCTAAATGTTTATAAAAATAAAAATGAAAGAGCATTTCAGTTTTAATGGTGTTTATCGTTCTCATTATCATGGTTTTAATAAAGAAACAGAGATGTTCCAATACATTTTCTGTACCAATTTTTATTTATAGCAGGATCTATTTCAGATGACAACGCAAAAAGGGGTTTCTTTTAAAAATACCATTGTAAGACTTTTTTTCCACTTTGAAAAAACAAAGAAAAAAAAGCATCAAGTATTTAATTCTAGTTTGAAAAACTGATCATATATCAGTTTTTGTAAATAACGCATAGGTGTAAATTAACTGAATATAGTGTAGATGTTTTAGATGCATTGTGGAACATTTTTTTCCACCAACGATACGTACAATCTCTTCCAATTGTCATTTTGTGGCTCTGCTCTTGTTCAGATGAGCAAAGAGAATGAGCATTCATATGAGTATTATAAAAAGGGCGTATTGCAGTTAAGTATGACAAAATGAACACTTGCGAAAATTGATGTTTTAAATAGACAGTTAGTGGTAAATCAATTGATGGAAGAAAAGACATTTGATTCACAGGCAAGTTTGACAATATGTAGCTCCTACTTATTAAGATCCAAAACATAGATATGTGGGCAAACAGTCATTTGATAACACATGTGACATGGAGTGATAACATATGCTCGGAAGAACGGGTACTGATAACAGTGATGAATTTGATTCAACATAGGAAAAAAGTGGGCAAAACACGCCTACAATTTTATACAATTATTTTGGTGTTTTTAATAGTTAAATCAATTTATTGACTTGTTATTAAACATGATTAAAGAGGTTGTATTGAAAAATTCTTTGTTTAAAAGACTAATAAAAAACAGTAATGTCATTTGCTCAACCTTGAAACGTGAGTACTGACAAAATACTCTTATTTTATTCTTTTGGTTGAAAAAAACAAGGAACTTTTTATTGTGACAGAAAATGTATAGTAAATAAATAAATAATAATAATAAAAAATGTATTAGTCATTTTAATTTTGATAACATTTCTACAGGTAATGTATAAATGTATAAATATATGTATAAATATATATATTTGTCTAGTTTTGTGTATTTGTATCAAAAAGGGCTCAATACATATAGCAGAGCAATACACATCAGGTAAAACACGAAAAATAAGAACTATGATTGCAACTAATAGTTTCACGATATTTTGATCATCAAGCAATAATGCTACAAATGCTGTACAAGTTTTCATAAACAAAGAAAGTAGGCGGCTCATCAAAAAATAATAAACCTGTATAAATATATATATATATATATTAATGTACATATTTTATATATTTATATCAGTTTTATGTAAAAGTAGTAATAAATTTTATACATATATGGAGGGTATATTTAGAGCAAGAAGAAGTAAATTCAAATAACACAAATTGTTTTCGTTTGCTACAAATTAATGTATAGACCAGTGACACCCAAATTTTTATTATTTAAGTTATAAATTCGTGCTTTGGAATTGTGTGGGGTGCAGTGTCCGTTCTTATCATAAAATAAGATATATGAGATCTTGGCATGAGATTTGAGAACTAAAGGTTCACTTTACCCTTATTCTCTGGAGTAAACGTTCATTAACGCACCAACACCTCTTTTGAACGAATGCCCACCTGTAAGTCTTAAAATTGTGATACTAAGAAGCCTCCAATTTTATCTCTGTCCCTTCTCTTGAAAGGTTCAGCAAAATAACACCAAGCTTTTCCTTAATACACATTAGAGCAAGTGATAATGATAATGATAATGATAATGATAATGATAATGATAATGATAATGATAATGATAATGATAATGATAATGATAATGATAATGATAATGATAATGATAATGATAATGATAATGATAATGATAATGATAATGATAATGATAATGATAATGATAATGATAATGATAATGATAATGATAATGATAATGATAATGATAATGATAATGATAATGATAATGATAATGATAATGATAATGAT